>SEYY01000298.1:125787-155787 GCA_009176605.1 Armadillidium nasatum
TTTCTCCTGCATCATAACAATTCTCGAGCACATTGCAATGCCCAGACTCCACAGAAGCTTCAACGCTTGAACTTCGAGGTCATTGATCACCAATCCTACAGTCCTGATTTGCCCACTGTGATTTTCGCTTATTTCAAAAGATGAAAGAGTCTTCTGGAAGTGAGATTTGGTTTAGATGATGAGATGAAGAAAGCGGTGGCAGGCTGGTTCCGAAAAACAGATCACGACTTCTCTCCAATCTGTTTCGGAAAGGGAGGGTTCAACGTTTGCAGAAATTTATTGATGTCCGAGGAAATTATGTAGAAAAATATTACATGTTCATTGAATAAACCTTTGACCTTCTTTCAGTCTTTTACCTTATCTGCAATGAAAGATGAGATTTTACGGCAAAACAGGCGTCACTGCTTTCCAAGTTCCCCTCCTTTGAGTTTCCTTCTTCTCTTTGCTTACTTATATCTAGTTCCTTTCTAATCGTTCCATTTCGGCTGTTGTTGATGGGCGACTTCTTCATTTCCTGTCAATAGTGGTGTTCCTTGGGGTTCTGTCTTGTCTCCTACTCTATTCCTACTTTTGATTAATGATCTTCTCAGCCACGCATCTAACCTTATCCATTCATATTCCGATGACTCGAACTTCCATTCTTTTACTCATTTCAAATATGCTCCCTCTTTTGTGTCTAGAGTTGCCTCTCGTCTTCATCTTTCCGACTACATTCTTGCTGAACTGAATAGAATTTCCCAGTGGGGTTGTCTGAACCTTGTGAAATTCAACTCTTTAAAAACTCAACTTCTTAAAATCTACCTCTTAAATACACGTCCTAACTTTTCTATTACTTTCGATGGTTCTCTTGTCTCTCCTGTTAACAATATGAATATCATTGGCCTGCACATAAACCAAAAAATATCTTGGAAACCTCACAACATAATGGTTGCTAGGGATGCGACAAAGAAGCTGAGAGTTTTGTTTAAGACGCGAGAATTTTTTACTTGCAGTTACTCCAATTATACAAGGGTATCATCCGCCCTTGTTTGGAATACTGATCTCATATCTGGAGTGGGTCAGGTTTTACCCATCACCCATCTTTTTAATAGGGTTGAGTAAAAGGCTAAAAAACATAAATTTTCCACTTTATAAGAGTCAAAAGAATTGGAAATTTTTTTTTGAGTCTTTATCTTTGACCTGACGATGGTGCCTTGTCTCTTTTCTATAAGAACTACAGCGGCAAATGCTCGGGGGAACAATCCACACAAATACCTCTGCCTTTACTTCGGCCTCGTAGCACAAGAGGTGCACTGTCTGCACACACACACACACACACACACACACACACACACACACACACACACACACATATATATATATATATATATATATATATATATATATATATATATATATATATATATATATATATATATATATATATATATATATATATATATATATATATATATATATATATATATATATATATATATATATATATATATATATATATATATATATATATATATATATATATATATATATATATATATATATATATATATATATATATATATATATATATATATATATATATATATATATATATATATATATATATATATATATATATATATATATATTATATATATATATATATATATATATATATATATATATATATATATATATATATATATATATATATATATATATATATATATATATATATATATATATATATATATATATATATATATATATATATATATATATATATATATATATATATATATATATATATATATAATATAATATATATATATATATATATATATATATATAATATATATATATATATATATATATATATATATATATATATATATATATATAATATATATATATAATATAATAAAACATAAAAATCCGCACCGATATTATTTTGACATCCGATACATATTATATATATACATATATATATATATATATATATATATATATATATATATATATATATATATATATATATATATATATATATATATATATATATATATATATATATAATATATATATATATATATATATAATAATCAAGTTGGACAACCCTTCGCAACTTTTTGGGACAGCTTCCACAGATTTTGTTTGCTCTTTCCCTGCCTTTTCCCAATTTGGCAACCCCTCTAAAGTTTACCAGTACCTCCTAACCTGCTTTGATTGTAATACGAGATGGATGATGTATTTTTCATGAACAATATTTCCGCAAAGTCTGTTTTGCATACTACAGTTGTTCTCCAAATTTGTGTTCCAACTTTAAGCTATCACCGACAGAGGTTCGAGAATGAGTTCTTCCTAGATCTTTTTCAAACTTGATTAGTCTTCACAGATACTAACCCTTGCCTATCACTCTGAGAATAACGATCTTGAGAAGAGCTTCCACAAGATCCTAAAATCCGCCTTGGTCCCCAGGAAGAATGTTTCTTTCACTGCCAGTGGTTCCTATCAGTCTGAGTTTTTTAACAAATGAATAGGAGCATTTTTCGTTTCAGTCTATTACTGACAAAACTCCTTAGTGTCCTGATGATCTCTTTGATTCCGCTCATCAGAATTCCCTGAATTTCGACACTTTCATGAAGAGATTTACATCTTGCAGGAAGAAACTTGAGTTTCGCTTAATTCATCCTTCCTTTTCATTCTTCTCTGGACATTTTACAAATCTGAAGCTTTGAAAATATGTACCAAAGTGTATTTCTGTTTCGATTTCATCAAAATATCTTTAAGGAATCATATTAAGGTTCCTTGTTAATTTTGAGAGTTTCTACTGATGCCCCAAACTTCAGCTCCTAATGGCAGGCCATACATGACCCCCATCGAGCTCTTAAAATCCAATTTTGTCTCCGCATCCACTTCGTCCGCATCGCCTGCTCCTGCCACATTCTCTTCTACAACCGAAGAGTGTGCGCCTTCTACTTCTGCTTCTCCATTCTCAGATCCTGGACCTTTCGCATCAGCAGAATCTAGACACTCTGCACCACATTAATTATCAACCATGGAAGTGCTGAAATATTAGAAAGAGTTTTGGATTCGTGCATTGACCTATAAGTTCTTTTGTATCGCATTTTTATATTTGTCTAAACCTGGTATTTTTTAAAAATTTCGTCCCAATTCATTGATCCATTTTAGTCCTTAACTTCGTGGTTATCCTGGTAGTTAGATGGTCTTACGGTACAATTATTATTTCGTTGCAAATCCTTTCGTAATTTCTTGTTGGGGTTCATGTTACTTTTGACGACATATTGATTATGCGTAGTACAGAGGTTCTCTAAGTTTGATCATTTTTATTGTATATTGTTTGTTTTGAGTAATTGCCATTTTAAATTATTATATTACTGTAATTCAGTGGACGATACCATATGGACCACATGGAGTCAGTATTTATTACTAAAGAATTCAAATTGAAGGTAAGCAGAAAATAAATTTTGTTGTTGAACTTTCATTGCAAAATTCATCAATTTTACATTCTTAAATGAATTGAGTAACCGATCTCACTCTATATATATATATATATATATATATATATATATATATATATATATATATATATATATATATATATATATATATATATATATATATATATATATATATAATATATATATATATATATATAATATATATATATATATATATATATATATATATATATATATATATATATATATATATATATATATATATATATATATATATATATATATATATATATATATATATATATATATATATATATATATATTTTATAGGACCATGGGGATTGCCTCTTTTCGGTCATCTTCCTCTTGGACAAAAAAATTTTGAAAGAAAATTAAAAGAATTGAAAAAGGAATATGGAAAAATATTTAGGTATAAATTATCCTCAAAATTGTTTATTTCATTGATGAAGTTTTCTATTTTATCTTTTGAGGGCCTCTTATATAATAACTGTTATATAATAAGTAAAATTATTATTTAATAGTTATTACATAATAATTTTAATTATTATTATTATTATTATTATTATTATTATTATTATTATTATTATTATTATTATTATTATTATTATTATTATTATTATTATTATATATATATATATATATATATATATATATATATATATATATATATATATATTATTAATTAATTTCTGTTACTAGATTCTTTGCATTCCGTTAATTTGAGTTAATTTTTGTTTCACACAAACACTCCACACACACTATATTATATATATATATATATATATATATATATATATATATATATATATATATATATATATATATATATATATATAATATATATATATATATATATATATATATATATATATATATATATATATATATATATATATATATATATATATATAAATAACGTATTAATTACGTGAAGAGAAAGTGCAGTGAAAGCAAGGCTTACGGACTTTCTGGAAAAATTTTAAAAGATATCTCGGTCACACCAGTAGCTGACAGAATAGAACGAATGCGTACCTTTCTTGTATTTTAAAACATTATCCTTTTTATATATTTTCTTACAAAACAGCTTTTAAATTTATATTAATTAATCCCAATAACTCCGATTAACAAACTGTGTCATTTTTATTTCAAAAGTTAAAAGAATTGAACCTTGAAATTTTGGGCTGAGTTCCAATATTTTTTTTTTCAGAATTATTTTGTTATGTAATTATTTCCATGAACTTAAAATTTACAGTATTTTGTTTCTATAGATTCCACACATTATAAAATGAGCTTTCTCTACCAAAGAGAAGAAATATATCATTTTCTGCTAAAATTTGACTCAAAATCTATTTATCTATCTTTAGGATTTTGTAATAGTTGGCAAGCAAATTTAAACTCCTTATGCCTTGGTACTACTTCAGAAATATCCAAATTGAACAGTTTTCTTTATCATCTCTCTAAGTTCATAGACACCCTGGAAGGAAATCCAAGTACGAGTATAAAGAAAGAACTTTAAAAAAAACATTATTTTCCATAGTCTTGAAAGATAATTAAAGATCAAATACTATTTCTTTGTAAGTGGTTGACTCGTGATTACCTTAAAGTTTTGGGAAATAATCTCAAGAGACTAGCAGGCAGCTTTTTCAATGTCAACTAATTATCTTAGTTTCAATTTTTAATCAGTTTGGTCTTAAAAAGATCTATTCCTTGACATTTGCACCAATGATTGATAGCATTTTTCCCCCAAGAATTGAATCCAAAGATATTTCTTTTCATTTTTCTAACGTGATTTTTTATATGGAAAATGGAGGTAGATACACCTTTTTCTGGATCAACTGGCAATGTGTGAACGATATCTTTCTCTTTTGGAGTAAGTGATATTCACTGCAGTCACTCTTTCTGCAGGTGTAATGATTTATTCTTTCTTTCATGAAAAAATAACAGCTATTCGTGAAACCAGGTTCAAGCAAGTAATGACTATTAAGTTATATGGATATTCCATTTAGTTCGACATTTCGAAGTTTAAAAGTTCTACTGCCATTTAGAAATGTTCAAATCTTGTAAATAGTCATTGAGATCTTTCTAAGTAAAGGTGATTCAGAAAATGAATAAAAAGCTGCAAAGGTTGGATCATCGCCGTGAATTACTGACCCCTTTTTACACTCATTACATTACATGTAAAAGATATTCTTGAAGCACACGAAATTTTTTACTAAGATGAATAGAATTTAAGCCAGATAGTAAATTAAGTATTTCAAAGTGCGCCTTAATTTAGAGCTGATGACTGAAATGTTTGTTAAGTAAATTTTACATTCTGTAAACTTAGCTTTTTAATATATCAAAATCACTGGAACAGCAAACTTCATGCGCCGAGAGCAATTTGACCAACCTATTAAGAGACGATGCAAATGGCACAACAATTATGAGAGATCCAACTTTTGTCATGGACATAGTCTTTGCGTCCACTTTTTAATGGGTGTAGTAAACCATGCTGGTGAGTTTTTTGCAACTTCACAATAAAAGCATCCAAATTTTTTCGGGGGGATAACACATTTGGTGTCCAAAACGGTATAAATGGAACAACATATCAAACTAAAACCGATGAATTGACAAAACGAAATAGCAGACGAATTTGAGGTATGTTACCTTTCTTCTGGGGACTAGCTTTTTACAGGGTAGTAGACTGACTCACCCATGACAAATTTCCTCTAAAATTGGGCATCTCTGAATAAAATTAACTGTCTTTATATTTCCAGCTGGAAGATTGGATCAAAGGTTATTATTTTTCTGACTGATTACAAAATAGTAAAAGAAGCATTCCAGACTGTTGAATACGCCGACAGGCCATTTTTGACTTCTATAAACTTCTTAGTTGATGAACGCGACACAGGTATATATATATATATATATATATATATATATATATATATATATATATATATATATATATATATATATATATATATATATATATATATATATATATATATATTATATATATATATATATATATATATATATATATATATATATATATATAGTATATATATATATATATATATATATATATATATATATATATATATATATATATATATATATATATATATATATATATAATATATATATATATATATATATATATATATATATATATATATATATATATATATATATATATATATATATATATATATATATATATATATTATATATATATATATATATATATATATATATATATATATATATATATATATATATATATATATATATATATATATATATATATATAGTTATCCACCATAAGTTGGGGGAATATTAAAATTGAAGTCCACTTAAAGGACAACATGTCCCGAAATAGGATGTTTGAAGGTGTGCAGGTCAAAGGGATAAATAGAGTAAGTTCCAGACTTTACCTGTAAAGTACATAAAAGATTGAGAATTGCGGTTAAGTCTGTGTTCTGAGAGATGGTCAGAGAAATGATGAGACTGCGTAGAAAGGCGTGTCCTACGAGCCCTTCTTAATGAAGGAGGTATGCTACTGCAGAGTTCTAAAGAGCAATGTCTGACGTAATAGCGATAGTATAAAAAGAGTGACGCAGAAATTCGACGGGTAGAAAGAGATTGCAGAGAGTTACTGAGAGCGAACAAGTTAATAAGAAGAAAAGTCCTTGATACTCTCTGCCTTCTCAAGGCATGAATGGAACCACCCCAGATGTGTAAGGCACACTTCATACAGGGGGAATAACACTCCTATAAAGAGCAAGCAACTATAGTGGCGTGAAGACATTCTGAAAGCGAATCAGAAACATCGAACCTATTAGAGGTTGGTTTAGAAGGAGAAGTAATGAAATATTTCCAAGAAAGATCACGAGAAAAAGAAGCATCGAGAATATTAAAGGGCAGATGAAGGCTTAAGTTGTGTGCTTTCGAAGATGTCATAGTTGTGTGGAAGGTTATGTTGAGTAGAGTTATGAAGGAATTCAATTTTTGAAACACTGAAAACGACCATGTTTTCTCTGCCACAATTTGAAATATGAGAAAGATCAGAGGTTAGTTGTTCCAAAGCTACCCTTCTGCTGTTGGGAAGGGCGTCTTTGAAATTGAAAGGAGTAATGAAGTGGATAGGTGTGAAGTAATAAAGAAAAGATTTTTAATGAAAAACAGAAAAAAGAGTTCAATATAGGACAGATCCCTGTGGAACACCACTATTAATAGAATTAAGGGAAGAACGGTGACCTTCTACAACAGTTGCTATAGAACACCGGAAAGGAAATCATAGGGAAGGCCACAGAGAAAAGGATAGATTCCAAAAGAAGGAAGTTTGGAAATCAAAGGTTTGTGCAACCAACACTCTATCGAAGGCTTTCAATATTTTTAACAAGACAGCGAAAGATTCACAAAAAATGCCGAAGAGTGGAGGACGAAGATTCAGAAAGAAGGGAAAGTAGATCACCAGTAGAGCGTTCTTTACGAAAACTATACTGGCGATCAGAGATAAAGAGATAAGATTAGAAGAGTTGAAATGCTTCCAAATCTTCCATTAAGGACAAATTTGAAAACTTTATAAATAATATAAATAACGGAGGTTAAAGAAATTCAACAATAGCTAGAAGGTTGAGAAGTGTCCCCTTTCTTCGGAACTGGCTGATATATATATATATATATATATATATATATATATATATATATATATATATATATATATATATATATATATATATATATATATATATATATATATATATATATATATATATATATATATATATATATATATATATATATATATATATATATATATATATATATATATATATATATATATATATATATATATATATATATATATATATATATATATATATATATATATATATATATATATATGTGAGAAGAGTCGGGGTAACATAGGTAGCAACTTGACCCTTTAAATTATTACTTGCAACAATTCCAGTACAAGCGCTGGACACAAAAATCCTGAGAAGCATAATCCTCTGAAGGACTCTGGGAGAAGGTATTTAGAGATTTAGAGATTAGATGGAAAACAATATTATTCCCACTAAAGAGGATAAAACAATATATTGGAGTTTAAATAAAACACAATACTAGCATTGGAACCGACAGAGACGAAAACCATGGTCTTTTGAAACTCTTTAGGAGAGGGACTTTTAAGAGTAGATGGAGAAACATTCTAGTCCTACTGACAGGATGAGAAAACTTTCTGGGAGAAGATAAAGATATATATATATATATATATATATATATATATATATATTATATATATATATATATATATATATATATATATATATATATATATATATATATATATATATATATATATATATATATATATATATATATATATATATATATATATATATATATATATATATATATATATATATATATTAAGCCAGAGTAGAGTAGGGAGGGAAATTAATCCCATTAATTCCCATAAGCCACAGTACATTTTCATCTTTCTATTTTTAATCATCTTAGCATCCTTTTCCTTTCATTTACCCTCACATCTCACCTTACCTTTTTTTTACTCACTGTTGCCATTGCTAATGAATCTTCTCTAGTCGTAAGATACTCTTAAACTGTTCAGCAGCTAATAATTTTTGGGAATTATCGTTCACATTTCTCCCAGTCTACACAAGTGCATTTCTAGCAGCGATGCATTAAATAGACTGTAAATTAGCAATATTAAATATTGGAGTTTTAAACTTCAAAAGTAAACCAAGAACGACACCTTTGGATTGAATAGTTTAAAAATGTTCATAAATTGCATTGCAAATTTGGTGTAATTTAAACTCCTTCCCTCTCCCTTGTAACTCACAGCCGGTGATTTAAGTTCAAACCTACATTTACAACAGTAACAAGAACCCTTGAAGTGTGTTCAACAATTTAACAACATTGTACATTTAAGAACAAGTATGGCGATTAGTCTGATATAGAAAAGTTGGATATAGAAAGAAGGATACTGCGTAGATAGGCAATTTCACTTACCCTATTCGCTGGAAGAGGAATGTGATTTGAGAGTTCGGAAGAATGTTGTTCGTTGTGATAGAGATAGAAAATGAAGAGTGATGTAACAGTTCGAAAGCAGGAAAGAGATTGGAAAGATCCAGCAGGAGTAGATTTAATAAGGAGGAAACCTCTAGATTCCACCCTTTCAAGGAGAGCTCTGTAAGTGGAACAACCCCAGATATGCGATTCATACACCATAAAAGGAATGAAATTTTCTCTTTACAGAGCAAGCAACTGGGGTAGTGCGAAGAAATTCTGATGACGTCTGAGAACATACAGTCTCTTACAAGATGTTATTTAGTTGTATGAAACATTTTGTCGAGAAGATAGACGAAGAAAATGAAGTCTTGAATAGATAAAACAGGATACTGAAATTTGAAGTGATCGGATAAAACTCAGAATAAGTGAATCAGTATAAGGAGAAGAATTGGAAGTTTAAGGAAATAGTCTAGTATGCTGGGTTCATCTCCAAGACGATCAGGAATACTGGTTAGAAGCTGCATCGTAGATTGTGATAAAAGTTGAAGTTACCAAGAATGATGATTTCAAAATAATAGGAAGAGAAAGAAAGTATCATAAGTCTAAGAAATTAAGGTAGTCAGTATAATTAGAAGATAAATAAAAGAACAAATGAATTTTGTTCTAGACTGCAGGTAAACACATGGTTGACAATTCAGAATAAATATCAGAAGCACAGAAACAAAGAATGTCATTGCGCACTTAAGGAAATTTGTGAATGGAGACAGTAAGAGGGAACAGCATAGTGTTTGCTATCAGAACTAATAAGCACAAGTTTTTTTTAAGAATAAGAGGTGATCCGGTCTAGAGGAGGAAATAACCTGCGAATGATGCAGAAATTAATGAAATAAGAAGACTGTGTACAGAACGTGCCGAAAATTCCATGACTGCACCATCCTCATCACCGGAGATCGACATTTATCAAATGATGACTGGGAGAGTGGCGCATGAGCGGCTTCTCCGAGGATACGTTTACGCCACTATAAATTATTGAAAAAGAAAAATACTGTTTAACCATATATTTGATATGTGAAAAAAGGAATGCCTATTGGTCAAACTTATAGGAACTCTTGTAAAAGGAATAAAGATTGAACACCTGAGTGCAACATGATATTTCCTATATATGGGTATATGGAGCATATACCCATACAAAAGGTTTTTTGGTGCGAGAGAATTTCTATTTTTTAATATTGGAGTTCTAATTTTATAAATATTTTTAAAAAATAAATAACTATGATTATATTCTTATTAAAAAAAGTATAATAAAACAAGTATAAATTTCCTAAATTAGGTTTGGTATTTTCCAATGGACAACAGTGGAACAATATCAGACGCTTCACTCTTCGTCATTTAAGAGACCTCGGAATGGGAAAATCAAAAATGGTGTCTGCAATTCAATACGAGGCCACCGAACTTAGTTGAATCCATGAAGAAAAATGCAGGACAACGCAAACCCTTGCCCACAAGTGTTAAAATAGCAGTTATTAATATCTTGTGGCAAATGGTAGCAAGTAAGTATTAAATTTTCGCAAACACACACACACACACATACACACATACACATACACACACACACATACACACACACATACACACACACATATATATATATTATATATATAATATATATATATATATATATATATATATATATATATATATATATATATATATATATATTATATTTTTTTTTTTTTAATGTTATTGTTATGGACCGACCAGGACCCCGACCATTTTTACTGACCTCGGTTTAGGCTGAAAATTAGGAAAAACCGGGGTTTGCCTGCCGGGGTTAAAATGGCATGTTATACTTATTAATTAATGGTGGATTAAATCAAACAAAATATAAGAAAATTAAGATTTTTCCTTGTTTTTTTTTCAATATTTTCTTTTTCTTTTCTGTTTCTTTTGACCGCTCCTCTTCTGCTAGTGAATGTTCATCTTTGTGTTTTGATTTTAGATGCCCCCATAAAGATTTGGTTGAAAAATTTTTACTTGGGGTATCCGGAGGTCCTCTTCTAATTTTCAGACTGCAGATGTTACATTTAACTATTTCGAGTCTATCCTGAACCATTTATAAAGTACTCCCATGCTCCTGAAGCTGATCTTTTAGCCATAGTGACTGAAAGTACTGTATAAACAAAATAATAATTTTTAAATAATGTTGCTAAATGATACAAATATGATTCACAGCAATAACATAGCAATTATATGTATTAATACAGGTTTATATTAATAATTTTATATCTTACATAATTTCAAACTTTTACCTTAGGGGCCTTACCTAGGGTAAAACTGTTGAATTACTATTGTGAATCAGAAAAAAAAATGTTCAAAATTTTTTGTACTTTTTCTAAACTTTTATTATACAAAATCTGTAATTTTCGGAATTTTTTTTTCTGAGAAAATGCATATAATCATTAATTTAAGTGAATGTTGGCTATTCTACTACTTCCTTATAATTAAATAAATCTCAATTAAAATTATATCAATTTTCTTAACCTAAAATTTCAGTGTTTTTGACCTCTTTACAAATTTTAGGCAACCCCGGTCCCGGACCCGGCAAAATTCCAGCCCCGGTCGGTCCGTAGTTGTTGTTTAACTTAATTTACACAAAAATTTTCTCGTTCCAGGTAAACGATATAATTACAATGATAAAACAGTTATGGAATTTGATGATCTAATAATCAAAATTCAAGACAGTTTAAGCATGTTGATGCTGATCGATTTCTTCCCTTGGTTAAAGACCATTCTACCAGAACCGGTTCTGCATTATCTTACAAATAGGAAACTACAAGTGAATTCTGCAAATGTTTTGAAAAAAATAATCCAGGTAAGGTTAATATATATATATATATATATATATATATATATATATATATATATATATATATATATATATATATATATATATATATATATATATATATATATATATATATATATATATATATATATATATATATATATTCTTCTTTTATAGATCGCCACCAGTCCCCCACTCACGGGCAGAGCCCTTTGCAAGGAAGGGGCACACACAAAAGGAAGAAAACTCACTCAAACTCGAACCTAACGCACATCCCTTAGGTAGGCACAGACGGAAGCCTTGAAGAGAGGAAGATTAAATACTGGAGGAAAAATTGATAATGGTAGAGAGTTCCACAGAACCGAAGTGGCTGGAAAGAAGGAGGCACCACAACGGGCTAGCCTGGGGTTTCCAGCATCCACAAAAAATTCGTGTAATAGCAGGGCACCTCTTGTGCAACAAGGACGAAGTAACGGTGGAGGAATGCAAGAGGCCAATTTCAATATAATATATATATATATATATATATATATATATATATATATATATATATATATATATATATATATATATATATATATATATATATATATATATATATATATATATATATTATTTTTTATTTTTATTTATATACACTACACCGTATCCCGCATGATGCAGGGTGGCGTCGACTGCAGGAAAATTCCTGCAGTCGTACATGGGAAGACAAAAAAAAAAAAAAAAACTGGTTAAAAGGAATCCCAGACCTTAGAACCATGCGAAGAACTATTCTTCATGATCTAACCTTGTCGCCCAATCCATACTCGTGTTTTTAAATTTTGTATTCTTTCTAACGTTGAATTTTCCACTTAAGCCGAAAGTATGTTAATCGAAAGTTTTGTTGCTCCTCTAGAAAATTTTGAAAATAATTTAATTACGATTCTTTTAATTTTGTTTTGAAAATATTTTTAAAAAAATTATATTTTAAAATAAATCTGTTATTATTTTTAAGTTGGAATTTTCTTTTCTATGCAAATCTATAACTTTCTCTGAACAATCTATCCAATTTTTAGAATAGATTGTTAAAGCTTCTCTTCTCTTCTCTTCTCTTCTCTTCTCTTCTCTTCTCTTCACTTCTCTACTCTTCTCTTCCATCTGATTCTTCTATCTTTTCTTTTCCCATCTGGTTTAAGCACCTCCATTCCCGACGACGGCCAGATCATATATATATATATATATATTATATATATATATATATATATATATATATATATATATATATATATATATATATATATATATATATATATATATATATATATATATATATATATATATATATATATATATATATATATATATATATATATATATATATATATATATATATATATATATATATATATAAAGCTCTTTGTTCTTAGGATCGTATTGATGAACATGTGGAAACACTTGACGTAAACAATCCAAGGGATTTTTTTGACGATTACTTGATAGAAATGGAAAAGCAAAAATCAAACCCGGAATCAACAATGTCAAGTAAGTAAATTGAATATTCTGGCGTAAATTAAATTAAAAATTAAAAAAAAATTAATGTAATTTAAATTAAAATGTCTTCTTTCTGCTGATTTACTGCATATTTTAATCATTAAAGTAAATATTGAGCCAGACATTATCTTAAATATACAAATCTGATATTATTATTATTATTATTATTATTATTATTATTATTATTATTATTATTATTATTATTATTATTATTATTATTATTATTATTATTATTATTATTATTATTATTATTATTATTATTATTATTATTATTATTATTATTATTATTATTATTATTATTATTATTATTATTATTATTATTATTATTATTATTATTATTATTATTATTATTATTATTATTATTATTATTATTATTATTATATTATTATTATTATTATTATTATTATTATTATTATTATTATTATTATTATATTATTATTATTATTTATATATTATTATTATTATTATTATTATTATTATTATTATTATTTGACTCAAATATATACCTAAATGAAATTGAATTCCAATGAATTTATTTAGTTTTATTTATTTCACTATAGACTTTGGTAATGAACCGTAATATATTTATTATAAGGGTTCCTATTCTCTATATCTTAATCTACTTTTAACCTATTGTGGATAGCGATGAATGAATTATTAACTATGAATACAAACCGAAAAGATAACAATTGATGTGACTCATTACTCTGTACCTTATTGTAAGGACACCTGCAAAACTGTATTTCGTGCTGTATGTTACATCGTATATTTTGAGCATAAAAAAAACAAACAGAGTAAATCATAAACTACGTAATATGCAGAAGTACTATCTGCAAACTATTAGGAACGATCATTTAACTGTGTGTTTGCTGATCTCTGAAGTAGTCTTGTAATATTGAGTACACGTCAGAAGAATTGGATGGTGTGCATTTTTTGTGTGGAAGAGTGAATATGAATTTCAATTTATCTCGTCAGCTGTTTGCAGAAACCTACACGACTCTATGACGTCCGCCTGAGGGTATCACCAGTGCCTCATGGAGTGTGGTACCTTTCCACGCTGATCCACCGACTGTGCTACTACAATACATATCCGAACGCCTGATGTGGAGTAGTGAAGAGTATTGTCGAACAATCTTGAACCTCTGCAAGAAAACTTTCCAAAACGCTATGTGCTCGCATGCGATAGTGTGTACAACTCTCAATGAACAACAACTCTACCCTATTCATTTGAGGCGAGTAAAAACTCTCAGAGTTGAAGATTTTCCATCACGGTTATAGTTTTGTCGATGGTTTCTCAGTGAGGGGAACGATCCAATTTTATTTCTGTGTCTTCCTTACAGATGAGTTAAAATTAACAAGAGATTCGGAATAAATATTTACAGTGAGCATCGATGGTCCCACGCTTTCTTTGAATGAATAGGCAGGTATAATTTTTGATCATCTGTTACAACCTAAGATTTTACCAGATACATTATCCAGATGTTGTACAGGTTGTTTTTCAGAGCAAGAGCTGGCGGACCACCTGGATGACATTTATTTAACGTAACTTTTGGTTTATGCGCAATGGTACTCCCCGACATCTTACTTTGGCTCCCTTAGAGTGTCTTGACGATATATTTCGAAACCGAAGAATTGGCAGAGGTGACCTAATTGTGTGACCTGCAAGCTCCCCCGATTGAAACCTACTGACCAAGTTTTTCGAGGCCATTTGAAACAACTTGTGTAATCAACACCAGTTCCTGTTTTCGACGTTCTTCGGGAAAGTATAAACAAAGCCTGCCTTCGTCATTATACGGAACACTCTCAAAATCCTGAAGAATGTTCGTCAGTCAATAGTACGAAGATGTAAGGCATGTTTTACTGAACAAGGTCAATATTTCGAGCATCTCCTCTTCTACTCTAAAATGTGTGTAATGATAATTTTTAATTTTTAGTAAGTTCACTTTTTTGACCTAAACTTCTTTATGTGTACGTGATTGTGGTATACATTCATAATGTTGTGTATGCATAGCAATACATACAGTCCCTTCATAAATACCAGCGGAAGGTCAGTTGCCATTTTACACATGTACCGTGTGGCAATCCCGGGAGTTGATACGAATTTCGAGTTGCTGTAACTTTTGAACTGAGTATTCTGAGGTCCTTGTGGAGAAAGACTTTTTTCATGGTTGTATTCTATATAACAACGGGTTCAAGTTTGACCGAACAATTCTGAAACACCTTATATAGTATAAGGTATCCCACTTGCTATCGGCCCCAGATGTGTGCTTATAAATATCTGTCTTAAAGCAAACATAGGATCTGTTACGATTCCTCCCCTTCTATATCCATGTTGTTCCTCTCCTAGTTGTGATTCTATAATCTCTCTGTTTTCTCTCTAGCACTCTCTCGTATATCTTTGAAATATGATCTATCAAAGAGATCCCTCTATAATTCTTACATTCTCCAGAGTCTCCCTTCTGTTTGTATATTGAGATTATAATCACTATTCCCCACTTCTCTGGGACCTCTTTACTTCTCCAACACTCATTTAAGAGCCCTAAGCCTTCTCTCTTAACTCCTTCTCAAAATAACTCAACCACTAAACAATTTTCTCCCGGAGCTTTGTAATTTTTCATCCTCCATATGGCCTCTTCTAGCTCCTCCCTGGTAAATCCATCTCCCACTCCCTCCTTTCACTCATTCCACACCCGCTCCTCTCCCCCTCCATTCCCATCTCATTCAGTAATTCCTCAAAATATTCCTTCCATCTATCGTATATTTCTTCTGCTTCCACCAGCTTCCCCCTTCCCTATTCTTAATTTTATTTTGTCTCTTCTTCTGGGTTCTGTATGTTCTAACCTTCTTATATATTTTCTTCCTGTTACCCACATCATCTTCCTTCAGTTTCTCTGCTACCCTCCTTGATACCTCTCTTTGCATTCCTTTTCACTGCTTCTGCTCCATTTCTGCCGACTACATATTCCTGTCTTAATTGAGCCGTTCTCTATTTTAACCAATTTCTCTTTTTTGTCATAATCTTGAAATTCATAATCTTGAAGTTCCTCCTCATACAAAAATTCAACAATCTTTCCCCCTCTACATTTCTATCTTCCTCTCCAAAACATTCTATCACTTTTTCCATTTCGCTCCTCCTTCTTCCTTTTTCCTACTCTCGTGTTAAAATCCCCAATCAGGAGGTATATGCTAATTTCTTCATGTCTCATTTCAACCCACCTCTCTATCAATTCCATAAACTTCTCCTTCTCCTCGTCCGTATATCCCTGCTGCACATACTTAAAAACACACACACAAAAAAAAAAAACACACACACACACACACACACACACACATATATATATATATATATATATATATATATATATATATATATATATATATATATATATATAATATATATATATATATATATATATAATATATATATTATATTATAGTATATAATATATAGGGTGGTTAAATTGTATGGGCCGATGTTGAATGTGAACCACACCTAAACGTCAAGTTTTTTACTGCATTTCATTTGACTTTTTTCAATTTCAGACTTACTCAATTTGAACCATGGAAAGATACACAATGGAGCAACGTGTTAAAGTTATTCAGGCTTATTATGAAAATGGGCGTTCAAATCAAAATGCATATCGTGCACTTCGTGATTTTTTTTGGTCAATTTAATCGTCCAAATGTGCGTACAATCGGAAAAATCGTGAAAAAATTTGAGCAAACCGGGTCTGTAGGAGATTTGAAAAGACCAGTGCATGCTCGTACAGCTCGTACTGCAGAAAATATTGCTGCTGTTCGCGATAGTGTGGCTGAGGAGCCATCCACTTCAACTCGTCGTCGTGCCCAACAATTGCACCTCTCACGCTCGTCGTTGATGAACATTATGCATAAAGACTTGCATTTAAACGCTTACAAGGTGCAATTGACTCAAGAACTAAAGCCTCTTGACCATACAAAACGTCGTCAATGGTCAGAATGGTGGCAAGAAATGGCAACAGTGGATGATCAATTTTCGAGGAAAATCATCTTCAGTGATGAGGCACATTTTCACCTCAGTGGATTCGTCAATAAGCAGAATTGCCGCATTTGGGCGAATGCTAATCCAAGAGTGATTGTCGAAAAACCAATGCACCCACAAAGAGTGACTGTTTGGTGTGGTTTATGGGCTGGCGGCATCATCGGGCCGTATTTTTTCCAAAATGAGGCCGGTCAGGCAGTTACTGTGAATGGTGTTCGCTATCGTGAGATGATAACGAACTTTTTATGGCACGAATTGGAAGGTATGGATGTGGACGATATGTGGTTTCAACAGGACGGTGCCACTTGCCACACAGCTAACGAAACAATGGCTATTTTGCGCGACAAATTCAATGGCCGTGTTATCTCACGTGGTGGCGATGTCAATTGGCCGCCAAGATCATGTGATTTGACACCGTTGGACTTCTTTCTTTGGGGTTATTTGAAAGAAAAGGTGTACGTCGATAAGCCAGCAACAATTCAAGAGCTAAAGGATGAGATAATTCGGCACATTAACGGCATAGAACCCCAATTATGCCTCAGCGTCATCGAAAATTTGGACCATCGGATGGAGGTGTGCCACCGAGGTCGCGGCGGCCATTTGGCCGATATTTTGTTCCATACATAATTGAACCATACCATATTATCATAATAAAAAAAATGACAATAAATTCCTAAGTAATTTGTGTTTTATTCAAAATCAACATCGGCCCTTAAAATTTAACCACCCTATTATATATATATATATAATATATATATATATATATATAATATATATATATATATATATATATATATATATATATATATATATATATATATATATATATATACTGTATAATATATATATATATAGAGGTGGGCAGTAACGCGTTACATGTAACGGCGTTACGTAACGGGCGTTACAAATGTAACGAGTAACGGTAACG
Source organism: Armadillidium nasatum (assembly GCA_009176605.1). Lineage (NCBI taxonomy): Eukaryota > Metazoa > Arthropoda > Malacostraca > Isopoda > Armadillidiidae > Armadillidium > Armadillidium nasatum. The sequence continues at coordinate 144,612 of SEYY01000298.1, forward strand.
CTTCAAAGGGTTTTAAAATGTAACGGTGTAACGGTAACGCTACCCCATTTTTACAAATTATAACGGGTTTTTCCGTTACTCGTTACTCGTTACATCCTACACACGAAACTCCACTGTGTTGACATTTTTGTTTATTTTTTTGGAAACGAATTTTAATTTTTCAAGATTTTTAAATATATAATATATATATATATTATATATATATATATATATATATATATATATATATATATATATATATATATATATATATATATATATATATATATTTATATATATTATATAACACGTCTTGTGAATCTTGAATCTCCTAACTTCGATGTTCTGTGGCTTCAATAATCTTGTGCTTCTGCTACTGTTCTCCTAATAGAACAGATTTTTCTACCTTTTTGAGTACCTAAATACTTCTCACGAGACTGTTACATCTTCACATCCAAATACTGAGGTCCTCTATTTAGGGGATTTCAACGTACACAACACTGAATGGTTGGGTTCCTCTCATACCGATTCAGGGGGAGAGGAGGCCGAATCATTCAGCATTCTCAACGATCTGGAGCAACTGATTAAAGAACCAACACACATTCCAGATCGTCCCAACCAATTCTTGAACACTCTTGATTTATGTTTCACTACTAGTCCTTCTCTCTATAAATATGCTACCATCTTCGCACCTATTGGTAACTCTGACCATAATCTTATAGCTCTTAGTTATAATGCTTTCTCTCCAACAGCTCCACCATGCCCTAAACGTATTTTCTGGCACTTTAATCGTGCTAATTGGGGGGCAATGCGTCGCTTCTTTGCTAACTATCATTGGAGTGAATCTTGCTTTATCTCGGGGGACGCTTCTGTTCTCTGCTGATAAGGTAGGGGCCGTAATCGTTGATGGGATGAGCAGGTTCATTCCTTCTTCAACTAAATCTTTCTCTCCTCAAAATCCATGGTTCGATCGCGCTTGTTCTCTTGCCATTCAGGCTAGAGACATTGCTTATCGAGAGTGGAAAAATTCTCCTTCTCCTATCACTCTAGCTAATTTTCATTCAGCTCGGAATCGTTGCAGGGATATTCTTCGACGAGCAAAGCAGACTTTCACCAAACGAAGGTGTGCTGAGCTCCTAAATTCTCCTACTGAAAATCTTTCTGGCCTCTTGCCAAAAACATCTCCAACAACTTCTGTAAATCTTCCTTTCCTCCTCTTATTCGCTCTGATGGTTCTGTTGCTAACACTCCAACTGAAAAGGCTAATCTCTTCGGCCTCCTATTCTCCTCTAATTCTACCCTGGACGACTCCGGCAATCCTCCTCCTACTTCTTCTCCTCTCAGATGTCCCATGCCTTTGCCTGTGATTTCATTTGACCAGGTGCATGGGCTTCTGAAGTCTATGAACGTTAGGAAGGCAAGCGGCCCGGATGGCATTCCTCCCCGAGTTTTAAGGGAGTGTGCCTCTGAGCTGGCTCCGTCCCTCGTTCAACTTTTCTCTCTATGCCTCAATACTAGTACTTTCCCTCAGTGTTGGAAGCGCGCATTAGTCCAACCTATTCCGAAGAAAGGTAGCCGCTCTGATCCTTCTAACTATCGCCCTATAGCTCTCACTTGTATTCTGTCTAAGATCTTTGAAACCCTTCTCAACTCTCACTTCTTAGATCATCTGGAATCTCATTCCCTTCTTTCTGATCATCAGTATGGCTTTCGACGTTCGAGGTCTACTGGTGATATACTTTCCTATCTCACAGATCTATGGTCTTCTGCCCTTAGGGACCATGGGGAGACTTGCGTGGTGGCGCTTGACATATCTAAGGCGTTTGACCGGGTATGGCATGCGTCACTGCTTTCCAAGCTCCCCTCCTTTGGGTTTCCTCCTTTCTCTTTGCTTACTTATGTCTAGTTTTTCTTTCTAATCGTTCCATTTCGGCTGTTGTTGATGGAGCGACTTCTTCTTCCTTTCCTGTCAATAGTGGTGTTCCTCAGGGTTCTGTCTTGTCTCCTACTCTATTCTTACTTTTCATTAATGATCTTCTCAGCTGTTCATCTAACCCTATCATTCATATGCCGATGACTCAACCCTCCATTCTTCTACTCATTTCAAATCTGCTCCTTCCTTTGCATCTAGAGTTGCTTCTCGTCTTCATCTTTCCGATTCCATTCTTGCAGATCTGGATAGAATTTCCCAGTGGGGTCGTCTCAACCTTGTGAAATTCAACTCTTTAAAAAACTCAACTTCTAGAAATCTCTCTCTCAAAGACACCTCCTAACTTTTCTATTTCTTTCGATGGTTCTCCCGTCTCTCCTGTTGACAATATAAACAAACATCCTTGGCCTTCACATAAACAAAAAAATGTCTTGGAAACCTCATATCACAATGGTTGCTAGGGCGGCCTCAAAGAAGCTGGGAGTTCTGTTTAGACTGCGAGAATTTCCTATACAAGGGTCTCATCCGCCCTTGTATGGAGTACTGCTCTCATATCTGGGGTGGCTCAGGTTTCACCCGTCTTTTGGATAGGGTTGAGTCAAAGGCTAAAAGACTTATAAACTGTCCCGCTCTTTCTAATTCTCTTGATTCTTTATCTTTGCGACGTGACGTTGGTGCCTTGTCTCTTTTCTATAGGTACTACAGTGGCAAATGCTCGAGGGAACTATCCACCCGTGTACCTCCACCTTTACGGCGTCCTCGCAGCACAAGGGGTGCAATGTCCGCGCATCAATTTTGCGTGGACATAGGCAACTCCAGGCTTGTCCGCTGTGGTGCCTCTTTCTTTCCTGCCACCTCTGTTTGTGGAACTCTCTTCCATCTTCTGTATTTCCCTCTGCATTTAATCTCAATTTCTTTAAAGCCCGCGTCTGCGCCCACCTGAGAAATTTGCGTTAGGTGGGTACTGTAGGGGTGGTTTTTATTTTCTGGATTTTGTACTCTTTACTTTCATTTTTATTCTTTTAACACCCCCTCCTTGAATAGGGCTTTGCCCGTGAGTGGTGGTGATGTGTATATATAATATATATATATATATATATATATATATATATATATATATATATATATTATATATATATATATATATATTATATATATTATTATATATAATATATATATATTTATATTAAACTAAAAACCTTATGTCTTTCTTTTTTAATTTTATTTATTTATTTTTATCATTTATTATTAAGAAAAAATAGATTTATTATTACTTTATTATTATTATTATTATTATTATTATTATTATTATTATTATTTATTATTTATTATTAATTACCTAACTTTACAATACATTATTACTGTCAATTTTTTTTATTATTACCATTATCATTATTAATATTAATAATATCTACTCTTAATACTTTGCATACCGTCCAATAAAATTAAACAATGTTGAAAGAAGATCGGCTAACTAGGGTTCAAAGTGAAGCACAATTCAGATAATCTTCTACGTTTATTAATAAAGTAAATTATAAAAAAATTTCAAATATGGATAATATTGGTATCACTAAATTCCATAAATGTATATCATTTATTGCACTAAATTTATATAATGAAACTTAAAATATATATAACAATTTTAAAAACTATATTTATATTATTTGGTCAATGATAGTAATATAAATTGCACTTTTTGAATAAAAGTTTAAAAACTGTTAGTTAATCCAATGATTTAATCGTCAGCAGTAAATATGTATACATATATCATGTGCGAAAACTGTAAACTAATAATTAAGCCCGAAACTGACCAAAAGTAACGCGTTACATGTAACGGCGTTACAGTAACGAGTAACGGTAACGCTCAAAGGATTTTAAAATGTAACGATTAACGGTAACGCTACACCTTTTCTCTCAAGTAACGAGTAACGGTAACGCTACCCAATTTCATGTAACGATGCCCACCTCTGTATATATATATATATATATATATATATATATATATATATATATATATATATATATATATATATATATATATATATATATATATATATATATATATATATATATATATATATATATATATATATATATATATATTATCATTTATTCTGAAACAGTTCGAGACTTAATTGGTACAACAGCAGATCTTTTCGGAGCCGGATATGTAACGACTGCAACTGCAATCAACTTTTCTATATTTTATATGTGTAAATTTCCCCATGTTCAAAAAAGGCTTCGAAAGGAAGTTGATGAAGTTCTTGGAAACAATCAAGCAATTTTAGACGACAAAGCAAAGTATTTTCAATAGTTTTTGTATTTTCTTATTTTTATTTTCCATGTAAAATCTTTAAATTTTCAGACAGAAAAATTTTCTTGGAAGATTAATAAATGGCTGAAAAAACTTTTTGGAATGACAATTACTAAGCAGAATTTAAAAGAAAGGTAATCTGTTTGTAATCCATTAGAATCTGAGAATATAATAATATTTTAATATGACTGGAATCAGTGCTAATTATCTCTGTTGTAAGTACAAATGTCCAAGGTGGAAGAACGTAAGTTAAAATGCAATCGTAATTTAAAATGCTCCACCGTTATCTCTCGGAATCCCTCCGCTGAAATTGACGTCAAATCATTTTTTACCACTGACTTGGAACTGTAATGAATAAGTAACTACTGGGTATGGAGCTATTTCCTTTTCATCACTAGCCATTGATCTTTTACAGTTCTATAGACATGATTTAAAGAAAATACCAAGAAATTTGCCTTTGGGTTTGAAAATTTGTCTTTAAAATTAAAAAAAAAATTGTGATGTCCAATTTAGGTAAATCATTGACACTATAAACTTTGCAACATCAAAATAAAAATGTAATTTTCATTTGGTTAAGTTATCACTGATTCGCAACTACTATAAATAGGTAAATACTGGGTTTGGAGCTATGTTCTTTTCACCATTAGATAGGTCTTGTATAGTTTTATAGACCGGATTTTATGAAAGTTTCGCGAAATTTCCCTTTGTATTTGAAATTTTGTCCTTAAAATTTAAAAAAAAAAAGTAATTCCCATTTGGTAATTCATTTGCTACCACTGAATTGCAACTGTATTGCATAGGTAACTACTGGATGTGGAGTTATGTTATTTTCACTGTTAGATTGGTATTTTATAGTTCTATAGACATGATTTAATGAAAGTTTCGAGAAAATTCCATTTGGGTTTGAAATTTTATCCTTAAAAAAAAACAAAAAAAAACGTAATTTCCATTTTTAAAATAATTTTTTATCACTGACTTGCAACTGTAATAAATAGGTAACTACTGGGTTTGAAGCTCTGTTCTTTTCACCATTAGATTGATCTTTTATAGTTCTATAGACTAGATTTTGTGAAAGTTCGGCGAAATTTCCTTTTGGATTCAAAAATTTGTCCTTAAAATTAAAAAAAAAATAATTTCCATTTCGTAAATGTCTTCTCCGAACCCTCGTGAAGACCGGGTGTCCGTTGAATTATAATGCTGGTAATTACCCTATTATGCCTGTAAGAATCACACAACGACAGCTTAAAATAATCGTCGTAAGTGCATGAAACAACTAATTCTAGAGGGATATGAATTTTTTTTTTAAGTATACGCAATGATGCAAAAGGTCATGCCAGGTTGAGAAAACCAAATTGAGTGTGTACTGGTTGTAAGAATGGGAAGTATTATGATCACACTTGTTGCATTCTTCTCAGAGATAAATCTATGACACCCCCACCTCTAAACCTCTTCCGAGATTTTTTAATTAATACAGTACAAAAGATTTAGGCATGATTTAGATATTTGTCCTCAGATGGCTTACAAGCAAAAAGTTTTTCTCAATTAAAGGCAATATAGAGTCGGAGTATTTGCAATTTATTGCTCCCAAGGTGATAGCGATGTGGTGACATAAGAGGTCTATCATAAATATGATTACCATTCATCAAGGATCATGCTCAAAAGTTGCAATTGAGGAGAGCCGTAAGAGACGACAATGGAGAAAACTCATCACGGCTACGGAGTCAGTTTCACTAACATCATTCTTGTGGCACCGTCATTCATTAAAAAACTCAGACAAGGTGGAATTACACAAAACTTGAAAAGATCTGTTGGCCATCGTGTGATGTATAAAGAAAACGAAGGGAGCTTGCCTCTGCCGCCCAAGTGAATTTTAGTTTCTTCAAGACTAGTATTCTCCATATTGAATCGTACTCCTCCTCATGGTTGAAAACACCAGAAAAACTTTTTTTAGTTTCTCAAAAAGTTTCTTGAATGTTGTGTTTTATTAAATAGAGAGGTCATAAATATTTTTTGATATTTATATTGTTTTTAAATAAAATGATATATTTTTTTTTATTAATTTGTCGAAAATAAAATGTAAAACTCCCTCCTTTAAATTTGCTAATTAAAATATGTAAATGTAGTCTAAAAATATACTAATATAGAGATTACATGCTTAGTTCTAACCTTATTCAAGTTGAACCATAATATAAAGTCTAGTGGAAAAACTAACATTAAACTGCATATTAAAAATAGGAATAAATATTTATGAATTTTAAAAGGTAGTAATGAACATAGCTTTAAAACGTTGTAAAATTCTTCTTTTTAGTTATATTTGCCTTTCATTTTACTTATATTTCAACTAGTTTTTTTATAAGTTCTTAAATCTCTCACAATGATGAAAGAATCATTTTGAATAGAACAGTATTTAGAATAATTTTATAAAATACTTTAATAAAATAGATGCATTTCAGACTCCCATATACGGAAGCTTTTATCACTGAATCTCTCCGATTTGCAAACCAGACACAGTTTTCCATTCCCAGAACAGTGACTAATGACACAAAACTGGGAGGATACACAATTCCGAAAGTAAGCATAAAACAATATTTTATTTTCAGTACGTTTAAAAGATTTATTTTATTCAATAAGAAGAAATATTAATTAACAATACATTCAAAGGCAAAAGATTTAAAGTATCACGGGAAGGAGGTGTCATCTTATGAGTTTAGATATTTATATCTGTGAAACTGTTACCAAAGTTTACCATAGGGTAAACTTTGCTGTTACTCTACAAAAATTCCTAATGAATCGTTGGGACAAGAGGCTAAAATGTCACAGCAAATTTTTTCAGTTATTTTCTTAGAAAATAAATCGGTAAAGAGACTTTCTTATGATTAACGTCTCTTCTCAATTGGAAATTTTACTGTGACATTTTTATCACTTGTCCCAACGATTCGTTAGGACAATTTTTGCACTGTAGTTAAATTTTTAAATTTGAAAATTCAGAATCTGTATTTTTTAAAATTTAATTTAATCTATTTTATAAAGAAGAATTCCCATTTCACGAGAATTGCCCTATTCGAGGAGGGAAACTTGCTAAGTAGTTTCTTTCTAGGATCCGTGTAATGGATCGAACTAGCGCTTTAAAGTACCGCTATTCCACAGTAGTTGTAATAAATTCTTTACCATAATTTAACAGCGCATAAATTTCTTTATAATATTCTCCCATAATGTAATAAAATTGACTCTTCCATATAGGATTCAATCATATTACCAACAGTCGAGGAGATGCATTCCGATTCCAAATATTTTGACTCCCCAAAGGAATTCCGACCAGAAAGATTTCTTAATGACGACGGTAAATTTGAGCCACCTAAAATAGGATTTTTACCATTTGGAACCGGTGAGCGAAAATACTCTTAATATCGGAAATAATAAGAATAATAAAAATAATAATAATAATTATATTATTAATAGTTATAATTTATTATTATTTTTATTATTCTATTATTATTTTTATTATTCATTTTCAGAAAAAAAAAAAAAAATTTTTATTTTTATTTTTATTATTTTATTCTTATTTTTACCATTTGGAATTATTAATTTTATTATTTTTATTGTTAATTTTATTTTATTATTATCGCAACAAAGGGAGACGTCAATGCATCGGAGAATCTTTGTCAAGGATGGAATTATTAATATTTTTGACAACTTTGGTACAACATCTAGAATTTTCAGTTCCAAAAGGGGAGACTCTCGATATCACTGCAAGAGATTTTGTTTTCTTCAATGCTCCAAGATTAGAACAAAATATACTCATTACTGAAAGATCTTAAATGTACTTGCATTCATTTTTAAGGTTAATACACCTGAATCTATTAAACTTCAATATGTACTTCGATTATTAATGAAATGGAATTCAAGATTAATGAAATAAAATCTTATATTGGCAGTTATTTTACTCAAACATGTAAACAATAATTAATTATTTAAAATATATTAAATTTGACAAAATCAGTGAGTTTCATTTATTTTTTCTTAACCATTATAGCCACATCTCAATGGTAAAATAATTATCAATGAAGCATTACATGATAGGGGAAATAAATCTTTGGGCGTGTATATCTTGATTTATCTGGTGAGCTCAGACACGATCTCTTAAAGTGAAAAAGAATAAATTTAGAATTTAGTAGTAAATACAGAAAATAGAACAATTTTATTTAAAAGGCATTCCACTCTATATAAAATAACCGATTCTTGTAGGGCTTGCCTTGGAGCATCTGACCAGGACATTCCTCGCATTTTATATCTGGGAAAGAAAAAGCATCGCTGTTTTCAATGCTTTAAGATTCAGACCGTTTATCTTTCAATTCAAGCATAGTCTGCAAAATAACATAATTCAAACCATTCTCATTTCATGTTGGAATGGTCACATTATTTCTCCCGCTAATAAGTTTTTAAGAGATTTTTTTGTGTGCTCTAAGGCATTTTCAGAACTTCTTTTCATGAGCCCAATTTCTTGCTCTGCATAGGTGCGTCGTTTATCCTAGTGTATGAAGTATGTATCACTCACCTGAAATAGCTCCACTCTACAACTCTTTTGGAAACGGAGTCAAGTGCTTTTCGTTTTATATAGACTCATATTCTCACAATCTCTCTCCACTCAGTCTCTGACCAGCATGCACATTGTTGCTTCACTCTTCTTGTATTGCCGTATCGAAAAAAAAAAATATATATATATAAACTCTGTAGTTCCACATCTATAATCTTATGAAGAAATCAACTTCAACCTGGATAGCTCTTTGACCTTATACTATGCCATCGCTCCTATTCTTTCGTATACTCTGCAATTAAATTTTGAACACTATTCCATCTATTTTCTCAACTTCATTAACTTGCCCATTTTCAAACACCTTGTATTGGGTTATGTTATCTATTGATCTAATTATGTAATCGGTTTTCTCCAAGTCTAGCTGGTGAAGTGCCGACACACATGGACAATGGGTGAACAAATTAGTAGATCGCCTGAAAAATCTTAAGCATTTTACTTTTAAAACATTCTTTTTTGTTATTGAATACTTGTCTATTCCGGATTGTCATTTTCATTTTCATGAAATATTAATGCTTCCAAATTCAAGTATATACTTAGCAAATCTGTAGAGAAGCACACAAGTATTTCCATATTCGAACTTTCAGTATTCTTCCCAAACCCTTTATTACTACTAAGGATGTTGGACTAACTGGCCTTAAAAAACCTCCATATTTCTCGTTTTTCAAATAAGGTGACTTATAATAAGAAAGAGGCCTGTTAATTAAATACAAATTACATTCGAAACTTTTAACTTCTTTAGGGTTTTATCGTATATGCCAAACAGGACAGTAGATTTCGATCAAACAATTCTATTAAATTCCTTAGCCTCAATTTGATAGAAAACCCCACCATCTTTAAGCCTGTTTGCTAAGACAAACAGTAAATTACTTCAACTATCAACTTTTTCAGATGGGAAAATACAAGATGTTAAAAATGTACGAAACATTTGTCAAACTTGCATCGGGCAGTGATGGGTGAATCCTGCAACTTTCGAATTCGAATCTGAATCCAACAAATTTCGGAATTTCTCTAATCTGAATCCAGAACCTTCTAATTCGGATCAATCTAATTTTGGAATTTTTTGAATCCGAATATTATAGCGAATTCAGTTTCTTTCTAATTACAATCGGTGTGTATTCCATTTGAGTACATGACGTATAACTGTAGTGAATGTTGCTTTAAAAAAAATTAAAATATGTAAAAGTTTAAAACAATCTAACAACATGGCATCAAACACTACCAATGATTATGTAGGCAAAGAATATATAAATCAAAAGCAAGTTACATTAAAAAAAGTTTTCATACCATAGCCACTAAAGGCTTAATGCAAAGAAAAAAAGGGAGAAAGTAACCTACAGGTCTATCCAAAAAGGCATTTTCATTAAAAGCAAACGAGGACAAAATATAAAAAATAATAAAAAAAAGTAGGCAGGTAAAGCACTACTTCACAACAAAAGATATAAATTATCTAAAACACTTTTCCTGTTTTAACTTAGATTGGTAATTTATTCTTTAATTTTTTGCCTGTAAATAAATAGTGCACGATTACACCTACAAAACCTGTCAAAATAAAATCAAGAAACCAAAAATCAAAAATAGAGAACAAGAAATAAAAATCTAAATTGGATTATAATTTAAGATAGTGTCATAATAAAAGATGGTAAATAATAATCTTTATTTCAATATGGACAAAATTTACTTGAACATTTACAATATTTACATTTCTTAGAATGTACATTTCTATTTATATTACATATAATCTACCTTGTAGCAAAGAGACATTAACAGACTTTTCACGAGCCATTTTGTAAATTTAAATTACATAATAAAAATATTAAATAATAATAATAATAATAATAATAATAATAATAAACCATATCCAGTCATATATTTAAAACGTGCCAACTGGCAATACAGACAATTCTTTGACAATATTAAATTGGGAAAATAAAACCATCAATTTGTTACTAAAACCCAATAAGACCCTTCTTTTTATGTAATCAAACTTGAAAAATGTTAGATAATGCATGGTGGCAAGTTAACGTATCTTGGTCTTCGCTTAGAGTATCTTATATCAATGCTTCAGATTCACCAATCTCATTGGCTTTATTTAACAAATGTATTTCATTCTAACATAGGATAAAAACCATTTTCCACTTCAGTATATTAATATTTAAAGGATCCTGCTTCCTTCATTTCTTTTAATCTTTTAACCTACTATTACTATGTTCCCACTTTCCTGATATTGTTTTTTCCGTCCCATTCAAGTTTTCATTGAATTATATTACTTTTATGAATATTTTAACTTAAACTTCAAAAGTTTTATTTACTAGAATTCCATTCTTTTTTCAACTCCCTTTTGGGATTGCCTAACTTTTCT
>SEYY01000298.1:160787-190787 GCA_009176605.1 Armadillidium nasatum
ATCTTAAAAACTATATAAGTTATAAAGAAAAAACAGTATGTAGGTGCAACTTGTTTTTCGATTTTGGATTAATAAGACAACCACAAAGTCGGCACGGGTTATCGATATCCAATTGAGCTTAAATTTCAAACGCAAGTTGGAATCACCAAAGAGAATAAAAATAGGGGGTATGCGTTCAGATATTTAAAAAAAAAAAATCCTCATATATATATATATATATATATATATATATATATATATATATATATATATATATATATATATATATATATATATATATATATATATATATATATATATATATATATATATATATATATATATATATTAATAAAGTGATACGCTGAAACATACACTTACTTGCCAAAGGAACAGTATTGGAGTTTGATGTAGAGGTACTCTAATAGGAATGACAATCACAAGTTCGATAAGAATCCCAACTAATAATGGAATTACTCCAGCCACGATTAGAAGAGCAATAAGCGCTTTTCCTCCCTGAAAAAAATATCTAAGTGTGTAATTTGTATAATGGAGGCGGGAGGAGTGGGAGGGGAGGGGAGGGAAAAAAAAAAAAAAAAAAAAAAAAAAAAACTCTTTTAATACTGAATTAACTTGATCCTATTTTACTAAATGGGTCATCAAATTTCACAGGTCTTTTTTTGACCCTTAGGACGAAAACAATATATAGAGCAATGCCATCAATAATAAAATTAGAAATTCCTGAAATGCTTCTGAAAAAAATTATGGAACAAATTCTTACAACAGAATAGTGATACTACAGAAATTCCTAGTTAATACTCAGTATCTTGAATTCAATTTTACCGCTTTATCACTCAAAAAAAAAATTTATTATTATTATTATCCAGTCTTCTGCATTCCCAAAAATTCAAAATTTCTGTTTTCTCTTTACAATACATATAGTTTCTAGGTATTTCAATCCATACTGTATGACTTAAAATAAGAGTTTTCTCAAACCGAAATCAAAATTTTAATTTGGAATATTTCCCTTCTTTTAAATTTGAATGTTTTAATAATTACATATTCTACGTATACAGAAAAAAAATTATGTTCTATCTCCATTACCTATTTATACTGACTATAAGAAGGTAACTGCAAAACTGGAATACCAATATTCAAATTTTTAAAGTTTATGGGTAAGAGAAAAAAAAATTAAGATGACATACATAAATACACATTCTTAACGTCAATAATAATAATAATAATAATAATAATAATAATAATAATAATAATAATAATAATAATAATAATAATAATAATAATAATAATAATAATGATTTCCATAAGGAAAATAGTTCTTGAACCAATCTATCAGAATGTCATAGAAATTAACCTCTTTTAATTTCTGATTCATTTATGAAAAATCAGTCAACTGAAAAATATAATAGAATAAGTAGAACGAAAATAATTTTTGTAATGTTCAATGCTTCAAAAATATTACATGATTTGCTATGGAGAAAATCACTAAATTTGTAAATTTTTCGACAGGAAAGAGCGTTTGTTTCATAAAGCAGATAACGATGAAAGAATAGGAAACGAGTCAAAGAAAAAATATAACGATAAATAAATGATATTAATAAACTATGTGAAACAAGATTATACTCGTATACAAAGGCTACATTGTGTTATGTATGAAGAACAAATCTTTATTTGCATTCCAACAAAACAAAACATTCTATAATTCAGAACACCCGCTTTCTCCTGCAAATACACACACAAACACATAAAAAAGCAGCAGTTTTTCTAGAAGAGCGAAAAAAACAACTTCCTTTGTCTTTAAAACCAACGTTTCAACATCAATTAGCAGCTCTGGATGAGAGGATGTGAAAAGGAAGAAAAATGAAGAAACCAAGCAAATAACACACACACCATATTAAAAAAAAAAACGGAAACGATTGAAACATTATGGGAAAGACGAATTAAAAATTTTAAACTGCCAAAACTATTGTTTTTGTTTTCTCTGGATAATATCTTCTATTTTTAAGAATGTACATTTCTTATTATGATGAAAGTCAGCTAAGTAATTTATGATAATCTACAATGTGTTCTATTATCAATTTGCTTTAAGAATTAGTGATGAGACGGATATCTTGCTACTATCAAGTTATACACTCATTTTTCCTTATATATATATATATATATATATATATATATATATATATATATATATATATATATATATATATATATATATATATATATATATATATATATATATATATATATAATCAAAAGGTCTAATTAATTCATTGTATTATCAACATTTTTTAATTCCACTAATAGAACCTATACAGTAAGTTTGAACATAAACATAGAGCTTTAGATCTACCGTGGCATAAGCGGTAGAGTAATTGACTAACGTGCTTGATGGCGCCGGTTCGATCCCACTTGAGGATATATATATATATATATATAAATATATTATATATATATATATATATATATATATATATATATATATATATATATATATATATATATATATATATATATATATATATATATATATATATATATATATATATATATATAATTACCTAAAAAAGTTCCTCTCCTCGAATAGGGCAATGCCCATGAAATGTGAACTTTTTTTTTATTTAAAAAAAAAAAATACATTTTCGATCTTTAGTTTCAACCTGTTATTCAAAATACACCCTTAAAAGTAGTCAAAGAAAATTTTACAAGGCTATAAAAGTCGAGAATAATGAAAAGAAAAAAAATCTTTTTCAAGCGAGTTACAAATATGCAAAAAATTTTTGGAAAAAAAAAATTTTTTAAATTCCTGAAAATATATATATACACATCATCCCCCTCCTACAAAAGGGCTCAGCCCGTGAGAGGTGGTTAAAAATAAAAATATAAAGAAAAAATTGTTCAATTAGTATTTATGGTTTCAATTACGAATATAAAATTCCTCGCTAAAAAAATAAAAAATAAAAAAATTTACATGTTAATTATCAAATAATTAACAACAATTAGATTCAAAATTATCCAATAATAAAGTTTTGTTAACTTCTAAGCTACAAAAAATGTCAAAAACAATAAACATCTCAATTTTACACATTAATGTAATAATGTTATAAAATTTCCATTATAAATATATTTAACATTGTCACAAACCAAATAATATTTTTAACATGATCAGTATGGAAATATACGAAAAGATATCTAGTATTAGGCCATCTCTACTTTAAGTACCAGAACATTTCAGCTACTTATCCTTAAACCACGGATGCCAAAATCTTTTAAAAATATATATAAAAAATTACTCACCATGATTCCCCACTGTTTAAGTTTCAGAATAATTTGTGTCCACCCTAAAGAAAACCACGAAGCAACAAGTGTTAAAGTCCGAATCGACAGCAAACAAAGATACAGACCACAAGGCTCCAGAATACAACTCATGTACCTGCAAATTGAAAATCTAAAAAGTTATTGAAATAACCACCGGACTAACTTAAAAATTTATATATGCTATTAAAATATATTTAAGCACTTAAATTTACCAATTTCTATTTCAATTTAAGATTACGAGAAATATCAATATGAGCCCAACTGTAAATTAACAAATTATCACTGACAAAATAACCTTAAAATAAATTAAAGTGGTTTATTATTAGTGTTATCAGAACCTTTGAAGTCGGCATAATAACACACGACCTCTTCAAACCTCGCGCTTCCCACTTTGATCTCTAAAAACGGATACAAAATATTACCTAAGGTAGAATTTCCTTCACAACCAAATGAATTATCGAATTACATTTTAAAACTCTTTATTCTCATTGGTTTGGATTTAATGACTGAACCTATGCCAATGTGCGTGTGCATGTGCGTGTTTTTTTCTTTTTAATAATTAATAATTTGAAACATTTTGTTCAAAAAAATACATAAATAAATTAACTTCATGATGATATTAATTTACATATAAAATAATTAAGATTCTCAATTAAAAATTATGCAAGAAATTTTATGATAAAGATTCATAATAAATATATTATTTACCTTTTCATTCCAAATAAAAAGTTTCTTAACGCTATAAAAAATAAATCTATACAAGTAGCGATTCAGAATAAAATTTGATAAATACTAATTAAATCCAATTTGAAAATATACATTCCTTCTTCTCACAATGCCTTTCTCCCCCTATTAAAGAATGTGAAAAGGATGGTTTCATTTTATTTTTTATGGTTACAATTCAACTATTACCAAAATTGCTTCTGACTAAGATTGGGTCACAGTGTTACAGCACATTTTGGATAGAATATGAATACTTAAGAAAGGAAATATATACCTTCCATACTCCTTTTCAACACTAATCACAGAAGTTAATTTTCTAATTTTAATCAAAAATTTTTTTTTTTTTTTATCACCAAGAAAAAAAAATTTGTATTTCTATAATATTACAATCAATTAAAACTCGAATTTTCATTAACATACAAAACTTACTCTCTCATTACATTTAAGGATGGATGGTGGAATATTTAGAAAATGATATAAACTTACAATAACATTAAATATTAAGAAAAGTCTAAAAACGATTAAAAAAAAAGGGAGAGGCATTGAATTCCAATCAGTAATAAGAAAGAGTCGGTCAAAGTATGAGAGGAAATAGTAATTAATACTTAGAATAAGTAGTAGTTTAAGTATTTAATTTCCGAACCTTTGTATCTCCAAGAGCAAACTGCATCAATTTTCTTCCTAACCAAATAGGAGCTGTCAAACATACAACCGAAGATATCGTTAAACTCGTACACATAATTACGACAAGGCCAAGAATTCGTAAACCAAACCATGGTGGTCGCGAATATGGTTGAAAACCTGTAAGACAGTAAGTAATTTGCTTAAAACCCGTATAATACACAAAAAAATATTCGGAATAATATTACTTTTGAAAAAGTCTAATTCTTTTCAGATTTACAAAGAAAAAAAAATTAATTAAAATAATAAAATATTTTACAAAATAATGAAACCGTGTAAAATGTTTAAAAAAATAATATACCTAAAATTTAAAAAAAAAAAGAAATAGCAAATTTAAAAATGTTTTAATTTTCAAATGAGTTTTACCTGTTGGTGCATCTCTATGAAGAAGCGCTTGGTGTGCAGCTCCAAGACCTCCACCAAGACCATCACCTTGAATCGCTAAAACAGGATCGTCATCAAAAACGTTCTCGACAGGAGCTCCAAGTGGTGCATTGTTTCTCCTATTTGCAATTGGTACGTCTCCATTTGGTTGATTTGCCACTTCATCTTGAGGAATGATTTCATCAGCAACTCCATCAGCGCCAATAACTTCTCCACCATCCTAAAATAAAAAAATAAAAAATAAATAAATATTGTTTTAAAAATAAATATTCATTTCCAGTAAGTGTTAAACGAGGAGCAAAACAAAAACGAAAACAAATATTTTAAAATATGTCCTTGCGACTCCAGGTAATGTGTTTAGAATTTTATTCAAAATAGCTCTCATTATTATTATTATTATTATTATTATTATTATTATTATTATTATTATTACTATTGTAGTTTAAGAAAGGTAGCAAATAGAACAAACAAACATGGCGAAAAGCCTAGTTTAAAAAAAAAATCATAAAAAAGTTAGAGTGAAGCAATAACTCAGGAAGAGACTGGTGAGAGAGAAATAGCAAATAAGACGAAAAGCCAAGATTCCAAATTTCAAGATCTTTGTGCGTGGAAACTCTTCAGATGTAAGGTGTACTCCATACAGGAGTGAACAACCACCACTATGATGAGCAGGCAACTGGGATGGAGTGAAGAAATTTCCAAGGTACTTGAGCACTTAACCTCTTTGAAACTTGTTTAAAAATGTTGGGATATTTTATTTAACTTCTAATCCTTCTCCTTATACTATTAAACTCTATCCTCCTCTGGGTTACTATGATCCCCTTATCTCTGTACCGTCTTATATCTTTTCAGGTATCACCTTATCTCTGTACCGTCTTATATCTTTTCAAGTATTTCGCCAGGAAAAATCTCTGCCTATTGAGAGGAAACGTTGTGGCTTTTCGATGCGCAAGCTGGTCGGACTTTGATTTCCCGAGGAATGATTACTGGATCCGAGGGATGGGACCCAGTGAGTGTGTAGAGCGCTTTACCGAGGTGATTCTCTCTGGCATGGAGGCGTATATTCCATAATCTGTTACTGCTACTAAACCGTACAAACCTTTCTTTAACTCTGCTTCTTTCCGTACTATTTCGCCGAGGGATGCTGCCTTAACGAATTACCGTATTCTTCAGACTCCAGAAAGTTATGCAATTAATATTTCATCCCGGAATCGTGCAAAATCTACTCTTCGGAACACCAAAAACTCATTTCTAAATAGAAATGCTTTTTCAGTCATTGTGCAAAAAATATAAACTCTAACTTTGCTTCTTCCTCATCTCTCCTCTAGCATCTTCTGATGGCACAATTGCCGTTTTATCTTCTTCTGCAACCCAACTCTTCGCTCAGACTTTTGATTCTAATTCAACTTTAGACGATTTCGGAGATATATATATACTTCCTCCTTCAACCCTTTCAAATTCATTTATGCCTAATATTGTATCTCTAATTTATATTCACTCTGAGCTGAACACTAAGAAAGCATACGGTCCTGATGGTATTCCTCCTGTGGTTCTCAAAACTTTTGCATTTTAGCTTGCTTGCACCATGACTTGGTAAACTATTTCGTCTCTCTTCCTACTCTAATCTTTCACTCTTGCTGGAAACACGCGCTGATTCAGCCTGTACCAAAAAAGGGGGACCCCTCTCAACCCTCCAACTACAGTCCTATTTCTTCAACCATAGTTCTTTCTAAAGTTTTCGAACCTATCCTTAACAGGAAGATTTGGTAATATCTAAAATCTTCAATATATATATATATTATATATATATATATATATATATATATATATATATATATATATATATATTATATATATTATATATATATATATATATATATATATATATATATATATATATATATATATATCCACTCGATCTTGCGGATATGACTTTCATTACAACTATAATAATAATAATAATAATAATAATAATAATAATAATAATAATAAACAAATTTAAAATGAGAAACTTCCGCCAAGAAGCAGCTATCCTTATACAGAAATTATGTTTTCTTTCATGCAAGAATTTGGTATTGGTATCAGTCGTTTTTTTTTTTTTTACCGATACCGATTTTTCCAGAAAATTTATTTGCCGACAACTGATACCACAAAATTTTCCGATATTAACCGATACCGATACTGTTCTCCATTCTAATATATATATATATATATATATATATATATATATATATATATATATATATATATATATATATATATATATATATATATATATATATATATATATATATATATATATATATATATATATATATATATTATATATATATCACCTGAGGGTTTAGTGGGACATCCCCTAGGAGATACGATCTCAATCCCAAAGATTTGTGACACACAAGCGCACCACTGACGAATAAGTACTTTTAGCCAGACTCTAGTGTGTCCTTGCTCTAACAAAGCAGGAAGTATTACTTGAAGCAACAGAAATTCCAGAGATAGTTCATTCACGGGTGTCTCACTATATATATATATATATAATATATATATATATATATATATATATATATATATATATATATATATATATATATATATATATATATATATATTATATATATATATATATATATATATATATATATATATATCAAACTCATTAAATCAAAATCAATTTAATTAAAAATAGTAACTTCTTCTAAACTTAACAAACCTTGATAATGTAATATGATAGGGTAAAAATGCTGGCCACAAATAATGAATGATTCTAATTGGAAGCCACAACATAAGTAGTACTGTAGAACCAAAGATAATCATTGAAGCTAGAAACCGTCGAGTATGTCTGATAATTGGTAAATGAATCATCTAAAAAGAAGGAAAGCAAAATATATAATAAATTTTGTTTGCAAACATGCTTGCACAAACATATATCAATGCTCCCTCTCCTTCAAAAAGGGCCCTGCCTAGTGAGTGATGATATAATATTATATATATATATATATATATATATATATATATATATATATATATATATATATATATATATATATAATATATATATATATATATATATATATATATATATATATATATATATATATATTTTTCTTTAAAGCATACCTCTTGAACAGGATTAAAGTCAGGGTCATTAAGATTTCGGAGGAACCAAAGGACTCCAGGACGTAGTACCTCACGCAAGAGAAGGAATAAATGACGCAAAATAAAACACGTACACCATACCAACAAGCCAATGGATAAACATGGATGTGCCCGGGGCAATATTAAAACTCGTTTCACGGTCCTGAAATAAAATTTTATTTAGTAGCAACTCAAAACTAATTCGTTATAAAACTACCAAGATATAATAATATCCATATACCTTTAGTGTTACATCAAAAAGTGATAAAGAACAAATATCAAGCCACCATCCACCGACCAAAGGAAAGACACCAATTTCCACAACAGAAAGTAAGGCTACTTTAACAACAATATAGCAAAGCCCAAGAACACGTTTGGACCTATAATAAAAAAAATATTTTAAAAAATATTAGAACATTTTAAAAACAAAAGATTATATGACAATGCACAATCTAGAATAAAAACTACATTTTTCGCAATAACAGAGCATGAAAATATTTCTTTCAGTTGTCTGAATTGAGATTTTTTAAAGGCAAAAATTAAATATTTCAAATGTAAACTAACTACCAGAATAAGATCAAGTGCTACTATAATATGTCAAAAATATCTTTCTTTTTTAAATTAGTTATTATATAATTAATTTATACTGATAATTCATATTTCTTACTTATTTAGCTTTATGAGAGCTGCAAAAGCATGAAGAATAACAAGAACTATTCCTACTACGCAATAACCACAAAGAGCAGTTAAAAGCCCTTCAAAATGTGATGCTTCAACAAAATCTTTCATATTAAATTCGAGAACAGCAAAATGACCAATATGATATGGACAAAAAGCTGAAAAATAAAATAAAATAAAATAAAATATATATATATATATATATATATATATATATATATATATATATATATATATATATATATATATATATATATATATATATATATATATATATATATATTATATATATATATATATTAGGGATGGATGAAGTATCGGTATCGGCAAGTATCGGCATATTTTCCGATAAGGTATCGGTATCGGTATCGACCTTTTCAGTATCGGTATCGGTATCGGCAAAATTTTTTGGATAAGAGTAAAGTATCGGTATCGGTATCGGTAGTAGTATCGGCATATTTTCCGATACCGATACCGGTATCGGTATCTATCGTATATATTTTTCGGTATCGGTATCGGTAAATATTTTGGAATCGCATCCATATATATATATATATATATATATATATATATATATATATATATATATATATATATATATATATATATATATATATATATATATATATATATATATATATATATATATATATATATATATATATATATATATATATATATATATATATATATATATATATATATATATATATATCAATAAATAAGCTAAGAGGTTTGGTGTTCTAAGGAGACTTCAAAATTTCTTCTAATAACCTATACTGCTTGCACTTTAAAAAGAGTGTCACATGCCTTTGTAAGGAACATAACTCATATATGTGGTGGTACCACCAACAAAGGTCTAATTGAAAATGTAGATCTATGGCTTTCCTTTTTATTACCTTTTCTGTTCCTACTCTCTCCAATCTCTTTCTTTCCGTCGAGCTATTGCAACATTATACTTATATTATCTCTATTACAATGGACGCTGCTCTTTTGAACTCTCCAGTCGCATACTTTCTGTGATAGTCTAATGCGACATCTTAAAGTTTCATACTCTCTCTTTCCAGCTCTCAGACTTCAAACTTAACTGCTATGCTCAATCTCATATAAACAGTACTAGTGAAAGTCTGAGTACATTCCCCTTATCTATTTTCCCACCTTCATCTGACTTCAACAGTTTTAAATGTCATGTATCGTGACAGGGCTTTTATTTTTTCATTAGCTCATTGAATTTAATAGCCTCTGGTCTTTACTCATCAGAGGATATATATATATATATATATATATATATATATATATATATATATATATATATATATATATATATATATATATATATATATATATATATATATATATATATATATATATATATATTATTATATTATATAAGCAGATTACTCCATAAACTGACTCAGCATTAAATAATATTTTATATTATTAAATAAAACAACCTTTAATTAGTAAGTACAATGAGAAAAAGACCGTATAGCGGAAATCAAAGCTCTGAAATTTAATTTTTCACAGATTTCCAAGTTGTGCACTTTTGTCTTAGTCAAATATTCTCCCAATATAGAGTAAAATATCTTAAAACTAACAAGCTAGCTGAAGATTTTTAATACATATGGTAAATCAGAGCTACAGCATTTTTAAGTCTTCATTTTAAGTTAGATAAAAAAAAAAAGGCAAAAATTTTAAAACCATCACTAATTAATATGAGAAAAACCAAAGAGTATTACTAACCAAAGACAAGAATAAACATGGTGTTTAGGGACACTACCCAGAACACATGTTCAAGGAAAAGTAATGACCCATCGAGACCTAAAAGGCGTTCCCATGTTAATTCTTCTGCTGCTCTATCCCATTCAATTGGATTCCAATTTAAATCATCAGGACCAATGGCACCTTCCAAGTTATTATTATTGTTATTATTATTATTGTTATTATTATTATTATTGTTGTTGTTGTTGTTAGCTACGACTATGGGAGCAGGTGGTGGACCTTCATTAATAGGTTCTGAAAAAAAAATTAAAATAAATTAGGTATTTAATACAAACCTAACACCTATTTAAGCAGACTATTGCTAAGGTATTTTCAATTATCAATACTGTTCCAAAATAAATAATATTACTTATTTTTAACAAAATTAAATATATTAATTTAAACTATGTTTTGTCTAAATATTGTTAACAGACCTTTACGAGATCTTAAAAAATACAGTTTACTGATGCTAATTTTAAAATGTAATAAAGAACAGAACAGCAAAATATTTTATGAGTCTAAATTTATTAATTCTTCACTAGTCCCACAATATGTGCTAATGATTTCCAACAATTCTTGTGATGTCAGCAAGATTCTTACACATCAAGAATAAGGAAAAATTAATTTATGACCACTACTTTGATATCTATATTGCCTTGGAGCAGCTGACCTCTGATCTATCTCGTATTTCTAATTGGGGCAGAGAGAACATGGTTTTTTTCAATGCCACCAAAACTCAATTCCTCCATCTCACTACTCGACACAATCTTCCACACAACTATGATATCTTCTTCAAAAACACTCAACTCAGACCTTCATCTGTTCTTAATATTCTCAGTGTTTCCTTTTCTCGTGATCTTTCTTGGAAAGATCACATTACCTCTCTTTCTAAACAAGCTTCTAAGAGGTTAGGTGTTCTGAGGCGCCTTCGGTATTTCTTCACTCCACCCCAGTTGCTTGCTCTGTATAGGGGTGTTGTTCGCCCCTGTATGGAGTATGCTTCGCACATCTGGGGTGGTTCCACACATACAGCTCTCCTAGAGAAGGTGGAGTCTAGGGCATTTCGTCTCATCAACTCTTCTGCTCTTACTAACTCTCTTCAATCTCTTTCTGCCCGTCGAATTGTTGCGTCACTCTCTCTATACTATCGCTATTACAATGGACACTGCTCTTCTGAACTCTCTCGTCGCATACCTCCTCCACTGAGAAGGGCTCGTGGGACTCGACTTTCTACACATTCTCATCCTTTCTCTGTCCAACTCTCTGACCCCAGACTCAACCGCTATGCTCTGTCCTACATGTACTCTACCGGTAAAGTCTGGAACACACTCCCTTCTTCTATTTTTCCAACTTCCTATGACTCACACACCTTCAAACGTCGTGTTTCAGGTCACGTCGGCCTTTAATTTGACCATTTTTCCGTTTCTCCCCCTAACTCTGGTGGAATTGTAGTAGGCCTCTGGCCTTTGCCCACCAGAGATGATATAAAAAAAAAAAAAAAAAAAAAAATCTGGAGCCGAGAGGGAGTGTTAAACCCTGTACTATACTGTATGTTAAAATTACTATACATGTATTTACTTATTTGAATAAAGAATAAAAAAATTTAATTCCTCCTAATTATAAAATTGTTAAATTTATTAAAATAAGTTAATTGTTTTAAATATACGGTACTTTTCATTTCATCGTCATCGTCAAATTTACTATCATCGTCAAAAAATTCTTAATCATCCCATCATATATATATATATATATATATATATATATATATATATATATATATATATATATATATATATATATATATATATATATATATATATATATATATATATATATATATATATATATATATATATATATATAAAATTACCGAAATGTCCAAACGGATTGATGACTCCATTCACATTCTGCTCATCATTAAGTGCACCTACTCCTTCTACATTCAAAGGTCTTTGAGGGTCGCCCTGATTTGCAACCACCAAATTTGGTCCAGGATCAGGCTGTCAATAAATTAAATTTTAATTACAAAAAAATGAGTATCATCATGAAATTCCCTGCATATTTTCCAATTAAGTAAATTGTAATTATCACAGGCTATTGTTTATATTATTAAAGAAGTAAAACCCATAAAATCTAAAACACTCATTGGCATTCTCTTTTTTATGCCTCCAACAAGGGTAATATATTCATTTTCTACACTGCATTATTTTAAAGAAATCTGAAGTGAGCCATTGATCACAGGAACCCTACTTTGGATTTCTGAAAATAGGCAAATTGCTTTATTAATTCATAACTGTATACTGTACTGAACAGTGGAAATTTATTTAGTATACTGTACTGAACAGTGGAAATTTATTTAGAGTTAAAATTGAATTTTGAAATTCTGAACATCAACATTCATGACCTTTCCTTTTTTTAAGGGCATGTTTTAGTGATGAATGCACATGCAAAATTGTGGTCAGTAAATCTCAATTTGTATGAAGGCATCTTGGTGAGAAAGATCATACAGACTATGTCAAACGGACTGTGAAACATCTCTCCAGGGTTATGATTTGGACTATCATCAGTAGAAAAGGTACTGCTCATTTGTATGCAGTTAAAGGTACTATGAGGCAAGATCAATACAAGGAGGTACAAAAAAAAAACAGGCTGATTACTCAGGAAAAAGAATCGTTTTCGAATTATGAACCATTTGTAATTATGAAAGACTGCGCACCTTAACAAACAACAAAATATGGAAATTGGGGAGTAGATGAAAAAAGGAAGTGGCAAGAGATAGTTATCACAAAAACTAGGCGCATTAAAATGATAATTGAAGTGTGGAAACATCAACCAAACAAGCAGGAGAAGGTGCAGTCATGCACTGATAATTCGTTAAAAAGAATTGCAGCCAAAGGTGGTTTTACAAAATAAAATTACAAGCTTATTTCCCAATTAGCCCTTATAATTTCTCTAAACATTCAAAACAAAATATATTGCAAGAATTTCAACAATACTGAATTTTTATTAATTGCTAATATTCAAAGAATGTTAGAAATATTACTAGACAAGTAAAAATCCAAACATAAATAACTTTGGCCACTCAAACTGCTTTTACCAAAAAATCAAAGGTGCGTATTATAATCTGGCCACAGACTATATACTTTTAGCTTGTATAACTGTATTCTCAATACAAATGGATTCAATGAACTATTCTGAGTAAGTGCACTTTGTATAAAGATTCAATGGAATGTTTAAAAAATATTTTGCAAAATCTATGCCACAATTTTAAAAGCAATTAGTTTACATTTTTTATTTTAACTTTCAAATCTATTAGGTATCACTATACATAAACATATTTTGGAGTAATGCCCAAGAAAGTTGCGACCAATGTTCGACCATACCTAATTAATATGCTTAGGTCAGTTAAAAGAGTAGTTCTAGAATATAATTCATTTATACTAGCCGTCTAAGGAGTAAAAAATGATGTATAAATGCAGTTTGAGCAAATTTTTTATTAAAGGTTTATGGATCTCATAGATTTAAAAAAAAATAGCAAATAATTAACCAACTGGACAGAAATTAAAAAAGCAGCCCTGCAGTTAAATAGCATTTGGCACTGGGTACTGAGACCTAAAGTTTTGAATTTTCTAGTTTTTAAGGCTTAGGTAGCTATGTACCATATATCATAAAATTCAGACATGTGGAGACCATTGTACATTGACTGATTCACTTCGCATGGAACTAACCATATATATATATATATATATATATATATATATATATATATATATATATATATATATATATATATATATATATATATATATATATATATATATATATATATATATATATATATATATATATATATATATATATATATATATATATATATATATAATACAAAACATTTGGATTACAAGAATAAGATAGTGAACATAATATAAAAAGAAATGCAACAAATAAAAACATGGAAAACAAACCCTCATCTTACCTCAATCTGCTGTTCTTGATCAAGCCAATCTGGCCCTCCTCCATGCAATATTTGCTCTCTGAGCCAAACGAGACTTATAAAAGCACTCAAGGTACACGTTACAACAAAGCAACCATGAAATATATCAGAAACCATATTTTCCCTAAAAAATAATAATAAAATATAATAATAATAATAATAATAATAATAATAATAATAATAATAATGTAACAAAAGTAAACTTATTTTGCATCAGATATGAAAAAATAGTATAAATTTTACAATTCTATTGTTATTCCAAATAATGACAAAAAAATAAAACTTAAAACATCATGTCACATTAATCTAGGTTATCCCTCCAAGAAAAATATAGCAAAAAAAAAGTAGCAAATTTTGCAATTTTTCAGGTTTTAAAAGTGTTATAAAAATGTATTTCATTAAAATAAAAAAAACTAATTTAATGTAAATATTATTAATTTGAATGTTCATCCAGATTTCGAAATGTACATGAATGCACATAAATACTTGGAGCAACAGGGAGGAACGGTACAATGGAATGGAGAAAGAAAAGGTTGGCAACTAATACAGAATGAACAGGCAACTCATAACTTTGGTGCTTCTGAGTGTTATCCATATATAGACTATATATATATATATATATATATATATATATATATATATATATATATATATATATATATATATATATATATATATATATATATATATATATATATATATATATATATATATATATATATATATATATATATATATATATATATATATATATATATATATATATATATATATATATATATATATATATATATTAGGGATGGAGTGAGGTATCAGTATATTTTCAGGTATCTGTTGATGTGTTGTTTGGGAGTTAATGGGGTTTGTGTTGTGGGATTGGTTGGAGTTTCGTGAGTGGGAAGTGGGTTGTTTTTAGCGTTGTGAATGGTGTGGATTGTTTTCCAGACTCTTTTGCTGTTTGTGTTGTCCAAGTTTTTAACGAGGAAGTTTTGGTAGTTGTTGGTTGTGTGAGTTTTTATTTGGGTCGATATTTGATTGTTTAGGGTTTCTATTTGTGTTTTGGTGTGTTGTGTGGGGTTGTTTTGGTAGTTTTAGTGCGTTTCTTTGTTTTATGAGAGAAGTGATTTCGGGGTTGAGGTTTGGTTCGTATTTTTTAATGTGACCTTTTGGGATGAAGATGTTGGCCGCTTTCTGGATTGTGTGGGTGAGATATTTGATTGCTGATTTGAGGGAGGATATGTTTGTAATTTCGTTTGTTGTGAGGTTTTCGTCTATGTAATTGGAGAAACCGGTCCAGTTTGCTTTTTTGTAGTTGGTAAATGTAGTTTTAGATTTGTGTGTGGGTTTGTTTTTAATGTGGTATTTTATAATTATTGGTAGGTGATCGGAGTTTAGATCGGTTTCTGTGGTCCATTGTAGGAGAGGGTGAATGTTTGAGTGATGTCTGGGGATGTGGGGGATTGGTTGATTTACGGGGGATTCTGGTATGGAGATTTTTGTTGTTTAGGATATATATATATATATATATATATATATATATATATATATATATATATATATATATATATATATATATATATATATATATATATATATATATATATATATATATATATATATATATATATAACACCCTGTTGAATCTAACCAATTTGTACTCCCACCTCTACATTTAAACATTTAAAGTTAGGTTTGATTAAATTTTAAGGTCATAAATACGGAAAGCTTGGAAGTTTCAACATTTAAAAACACAAATAAACTAAATAATGGCCCTACAATCAGAAAACAGAAAAGATCCAGACTCTGACAAAAAAAATTGAATGAAAAGGATTTTATGACTAGGCCTCATACAATACTGTAATATCTGGTTTTCTTGGAAACGGAAGGAATATTAACTTCAAGGAACTGGTTGAATTCTTACTTCATTACAAAGAATTTGATGTACATGTCTCTCCTAAAAGCTCATTTCCTATACTTGCATTTGGACTTTTTCCCTACTAGTATAATAATCTTAAGCTAAAATAATTTTTGCCAAAAAAAAATAGAAAACTCAAAAAAACAAAAGCAAACCACACCCACTCCTGAAGTAGTCAAACCTTAAAAATTAAACCTGAGGATCCAGATCACATCCTAAACACCTGGGCCCTACTCATAACACTCCCTTACATCTAAATCACACCTGCTTTTTATAATAATTTCATTTCCATGAAAAAAGCACACAATATTCCTATCCTCAAACTAAATTAATCCCTAAAAGATTCATCATCTTAGTGAAGCATATCCACCCTATCCACAATATCAAAATATTAAAGTATTCAAAAAAAACAAATATTCTTCTCCTAAAAATCAACTCAGACTTACCAAACTCCAACTAACAACATTGTTCCGAATTGAACCACTCAATCAACAAGCACCCTACTTACAGACCTGTCAACAAAAAGTGATAGGATTCAATCTAAGCTATTCCCACCTCCATACAATTCTAGCAACAATATATCAGCAAAGCTTTCAGCACTCTATGAAGACAATCTTAGATGGTCAAATTCCTGCAAGAAAAAAAAACAAAAAACAAACCTGGTTCCTACTTCAACTTCATCCTTTTAAAATTCTATGACTCTGTAATTTAAAGAATTACTTTTTTTTTAATTTGTCTCCACCCCAAAATATTTGCTCCACCCAAAACTTTGCAGTTCTATGGCTCTGGCTCTGTCTGGCTCCCAGCTACACATTTCTAGAAGATATATCAAACAAATCACAGAAAATCCGTTGTCATATTATTGCAACAAAAAATCCATTATCTTATTATTGCTCTCATACCACTCACAAGTTTCTAATTCACTCCTGCCCCACCATCCTATACTACCATAATAAAATACAAACACACATAATTACCCTCTGCCCTATGATGCCAGAAGTCAGAAACACAATCCTTTGATTTCCAACTTTGGAAATCTGTACAGAGTAGCTGGCATGGGATTGACAGGCAAAAAAAAAGTATGGCTGGCCACTCTACTAAGGACATCATGATCCCCTCCCAAGATTTCACATATCTCACCTAGCCCACTAACATATTCTGTACCAAATAACCATTACCCTCCCACGGGACTGTAGAACACCTTATAATAAATTGTCTAACTCCTTACAATAGATTGTCTAACTCATAGTTCATAGATGAGTCAATAACATCACAGTGGGCAAAGATCTCTAGTCATGGTGACTGACTGCTGACTTGTTTTATTTTCACTCTTTGAAGATGAAAGAACATTAGGGGGAATTGCCTTAATGAGTACCATTACATACGTCATTAATAAGGTGTTTTTACTTGTGTTATCAGGTAGAAAGGGAGGGGGGGGGGAGATGAATTTAAAAAAATAAATAAAGAAATATATTTTATGAACAGCCCCACGCCTCACTGTGAGAGATAGATAATTTCAGATAGAGACTGAATTTTTTTTTTTTCAATTTTGGCCAATTCTGGTTCTGCCTGAAAATGAAAAACTCACCTCCGGTACACCCCCTTCTAATATTAAAAGTCAAATTTTAAATGAGAATAATTCAAATTTATAATACTCACGAGGAAAGCAAGTCAAGTGGCAATGTAAATATGGATGAAACCGAGCCTGTAAAAAGACATCGATAAATTCGGCAGGCTGACAAAGGAACCACTCCAAGCCATGCAACAGCCACCAATGTGTAATGAAGCCAATATTTTATAGCTGTTCCCATACTTCTAGCAAGACCAGATATGATATCAGCTATTGGAAGTCTTTTTGGCATATCAGGTGAATAAACTGAAAAATAATAATATTAATAATAATAATAATAATAATACCTATTTCTTTTTTATATTCAAAAGATCTGATTATAATTTCTAACCATTTAAATTATTTAATAGAAAAATTTAAAATTCACATTATCATTGTCATCTAAAATATATTTAATTCAAATATATACACACATACTCAATATATTAATAAACAAACACAACTAAGCCAGTATTTTTACAGTACCAAAGTTGATATTCATATTATGACATTAAATACTTTATAATTTTCTACTAGGCCAATGTACAGGAATTTCTGTCATACATAACTCTGGGTTAAAAACCAATAAAGATGTAGTAGTAGTAGTAGTAAGTAGGAATGGACAGAATATCCAATTACAATCCAGTTGTCTCACCTATCTGATCATTTTTTTTTTATTTTAAATTATTTACATAATTTATAATTATATATTATATATATATATATATATATAATATATATAATATATATATATATATATATATATATATATATATATATATATATATATATATATATATATATATATATATATATATATATATATATATGGGAAAGTGAAAAATTATTTGTAATTTTGTCAACTTTTATCAACTTGGCAGCACTGCTATATATATATATATATATATATATATTATATATATATATATATATATATATATATATATATATATATATATATATATATATATATATATATATATATATATATATATATATATATACTTACTTGGAGCAAAGCTTATCCTATGTTTACATAATTCACAATATTCTTTTCTGGAATAGCGAAGCCACTGAACTAAGCAATCTTGATGTATAAATTTTATGCTTCCTGTACAAATACAGGGGTGAAATAATGGTCTGTCACTTGTTCCTTCACATCTGCACACCCTACAAATATCTTTTTGGAAAATGAAAACCCATTAGCATTTACTTGAAATTATTAGTGAAACTTGGTGTATATATATATATATATATATATATATATATATATATATATATATATATATATATATATATATATATATATATATATATATATATATATATATATATATATATATATATATATGAGTAATTGCAATTTAGAGGTCCAAAAATCCCAAGGGTTGTAGATACTAAGTTTAGAATTTTTTATTTTTTATATTTATTCATTTAAGTTATCCTTTGGTTCCACAAAAATCATAACAATAAATGTCTATGTAATAGGGAAAAATTTTAAATTTTACAAAATCAAACATGTGCCATAATAACTTGCCCCACAAATTTTTGGGGTTGGGTGAAAGCTTACACATCCAATTTCACATACTATAAAACATTATTACCATATATCAATTTTTTAAAAATATTTTATAATACAATTAGAATATCAAATAAATATAGAAAACATTAAAAACAAAATGGCTGTCAATAAATAACTTTGATCGAAACTATACAATGACAACAATTTTCATCATTGTACAGTTCAAATTCAAAATATTTTTCAAGTGTCATTTTACTTTTGAGAAAGTTATTGTCATTGAGAAGTAAAGGAAGGTTCGTGTTTCTCACTTTGTTAGCCATGCTTTTCATAAGTCCTAGATTACTACTCGAAAAAATATGTCTTTCTTAGGTTTACACCTTCATTCTAAGTTTTGGGGAAGATCCATGTTGTAGTCAGTACATTCATTTTTTAGTTAATCTCATGAATATAAAAATTTTCAGATAATAGGGTAGAAAGTGACTACTTATTTTTATTTAGTTAATTTTTATGTACACAAACCTATCTTTTATTTAAATCCCAATGCAAAGACATCAAACAATTAAGTATTTTTAAAAATCTTCTCTATAATGGGATGCCTTATTTTGGTGGAAGAGGCTTAAGCTGGATCTCATGCCAGTTACAAAGTCCCATCACTGAAGCCAAGGTGGAATAGTATACACAGAAGGCCAAATGACTGAGGGTTGTCAGTCAGTCTTGAATATGCAAACAGGAAACTAGGTGAAATCCTGTTTTAATATAGCATTACAGTAGCAAAGAAAGGGACTCCTGCTGAAGTTGACTGTATATTACCTTAAGGAAGGTAATATACAGTCCCTTTCAGCAGGAGCTTGATGAAGTTACCTCCCTGAGAGTTTAATATAGTTTCCAAAGCCCAACTGATAAAGTACTTTGTCAACAGTGCATTGGAAACTATAATAAACTCGCAGGGAGGTAATCCCCAAGCCACATTGGCTTTAACATTGAGGTCAGAAGCTGGACCCTCATCTTCCCAAAAGAAACATTCAGGTGACAGAGAAGGGTGCAGCCAAGGAGCAGTTCAGGTGGTTAATCATCAAGGGCATGATATTACAGAGACCAAAATAATGGCCACTGAGTCAACTAGAATACAGCAAGCAGAAAAGAAAGAAGTCAACTAGGTCTACTCTTGAAGGGATCACTAAGAGAACCAGGACTGAAAAGCTCTCACTTAGCATCAAGTCAAACAAACAGTGGTATCAAAATATGGATAATCAATCAAGATTTTCCAAAAACCCCTCCTGACAATAGAATAACCGAATACCATCCAGAGGGACACACTAAACAAGGTTGAGGAATCTGGAAGTGTCTTTCTATGTACAATGACAAATGGTGATTAGGCTATGTCCATGGGAAAAATTGAAGATGAAAATGGAAGTGAAAGTTACATTTCTTCATCCATTCAGGACATTCTCCTTTTTCATTCCCTTCACCCACCTTATGCTCTATGGATTGCATCTACTAATGTAGAATGTAAAGGTAGTCCCTACACTCAAACTGATCACCCTTTTGCTCTACCAGAATGAAAAAAGAAAAAAATTGGACATGTCACAAAACATTTGCTCTCAGAATAAATTTAATTTCACTATTGTCTTCAGCATATGGACAAAGACGAATAGGAACTTTTTTTCTGGCTAAGTTGCCAGGTCATTAGAATTAAGATTTTTTTAACAGCATTGTATTTTATAAAACTACTTATAGTAATAAGGCAACAATATTTAGATTTAGCTTTGTGAATTTAAGTTCAAAGATCAGATATGTTGTATATTTCTCTGATACACATTAAACTTGTACTTCTATAAAACTTTTTATCCCAAAATGAAACTTTGGGAGGTGTGAGAAAATAATACAAAGTACACTGACAAATTTTTATTTTTATTTTTAAATTAAAACTGGCTTTTCTTGGGGGAAAAAATTTATACATTTAAGGATAAATTTTATGAAATGTTTTTATTCTTAAATTTTGTCACCCCTATATCAATTAAAAGACCGTCAAAAACTTTTAAAATGATATAAATGCCCATGTTGTTACCTTAAATAGTTCCTGAGAAAAATAGCATTTAACTTTTTTGAGAGTGTAGCATACTTTCAAAAAGATATAAATATTGAATGTTAAATGAATTTCAAATAAGACTTTTGTTTTAACTAAATAAGAATTTATATACCATGTTCCATCAAAATTTGAAAATGTAGGTAAGAATCAGTGTGTCAATATGACATGGAAGTGACTTGTTCATTCATAAGAATCTTCTGCCAGGACAAGGCAGCAAGTACCATTTACCAAAAAAAAACAAAGATCATCTTCTAGTCCCCCAATTTTAATGGAAACACCATAACTCCATCCAGTGAAGTCAAATATCTAGGCATAATCCCAGACCAAAAAATTTTCTTAAAATCAACACCTGAAAAAAAAGGTTATTGACAAGGGGACAATGGCCCTATGGACTTATGGAAGATGTTTGGCAAGACATGGGGCCTGTGACTTAAAATGACACTAATGATAGACAAAAATCACCTATGCCACATTTACATAGTAGAAAAAGAACAAAATATAACTAAAACCAAGCTACAAAACTCCAAAGGCTTAAATGTCTAGGGATTACAGGTGTGATGAATAGCTATCTAATCGCTGATTTGGAGGCACAATTAGGCCTTCTATTATAGGACTTCATTTAAAAGTTAGGCAACAGCACATGCAGCCAGACTGATCTTACAAAAACAAGCCAAAATAGGTACTTTTGTATTCTCAAAAAAGTGCCAAAGGCTTTGATAGCATTGAGTGTCAGATGCCATTTCAAAATAAAAGTGCTTCAGTAGGAACTACAAAATATTTCAAACAGCCTTATATGAAGGATAAAAGTGTTCCAAGAGAGCTCTGGGAACAATTTAGTGGTTCATTGATGGATCATGGAAAGATGATAAAGTAAGGCCCCATCAGTACAAAGCCTATTTCAAGCACAAGTCCATGCCACTATGGCATGCACACAAAAAAACACTAAGAATATATGGAACAATAAATGTCAATTCATTGACAACTTAGCAGAGCTCTATCAGAGCACAAAGCTCTTCAAGTGTGAACAAAGACAGTCTGGGAATCTCAGTCCACCTTTCAGAAACTGACCATAACATGTTACTCTGATGTGGATGCCAGGGCTTAGCAGTGTACCATGAAATGAGGTAGTTGATCATCTTTCAAGCAAAGGGTCACAGACTGCATTAATAGGTCCAGAACCCTTTGCAGACTACCCAAATTTCAAATCAATGCCTTGATAAAACAATGGAAACTTCAAACCATGGCTGGATTCTGGTAGAATACCCCAGGTCTTAGACAGACAAAGAAAGTTGATCAGAATCTCTAGGAAAGGAACAAAAGAAATAACTACCCTAAAGAGATCCAAGATAAGAAACGTAACTCTTTCACTGTGTGGCACTAATATATTAGTGATTTAAAAGTCTCACCACAGACAAAGCACTATTATGTTAGTAATGCTTTGTATTTCCTTCTTGTTAACTCTCATCATTATGTATGAGATTTCTTTCATTTCTGTGACAGATTGATGCATTCTGAAGAAATTTTGTCAAAAAAAAATTTTTTAAATTAATTTTACAATATTTTTTTATAATAAGAAGCTATGCGGAACCATATTTTTATTTATAAATAAAGCTATATATATTATATATATATATATATATATATATATATATATATATATATATATATATATATATATATATATATATATATATATATATATATATATATTTATATTTTTTTTTTTTTTTTTTTTTTTTTTTTTTTTTTTTTTTTTTTTTTTTTTTTTTTTAATTAATTTTAATTTATTAATAATAAAATATAATAATATAATATATATAATATATATATATATATATATATATATATATATATATATATATATATATATATATATATATATATATATATATATATATATATATATATATATATATATATATATATATAATATATATATTTTATATTATTTTTCTGAAATAATGAAATATAAAAGTTATCCTAAAATATTATAATTTAATAATAATAAACAAAATTACAGTGGGTAACTCTACTAAAAACTTGAAAAATAAATAAATAAATTATAATTAAAAAATCTACAGTTTCTCCTTCAACACAGCAAAGTGCTGCAGCAAAAGGGTTAATTGACCTTGAGATGGGCAACAGTCCAATTAAATACCATCTCAAAATATGGGGAAAAGTAGAAAATGACACCTGCTATGATTTGAAGCAGTGGAAATGGTGGAACATATGCTATGCAACTGCAAAGCAATTGCTTTTCAACGACTATGGTGTTTGAGAAAGGTTAGAATACAACCTAATATAATAAAAAAAATCATCTCCAGAACAATCATGGGGTTTCACCATGACTTAACTAACTATTATGAGAGGCCTTGTAGCCCTGATGCCCTACCCTTTTAATCTAATGTAAAAGCATAGCAGAGAACATTAAAATGTGCTAAAGGTGGGGATCCCCTATCACTCTCTGTTCTTTCCAAAGTTTTCAAATCAATCTTTAAAAGCAAGATTGGAAACATCTTGTCTTAAATCAAAAGTAATATATATATATATATATATATATATATATATATATATATATATATATATATATATATATATATATATATATATATATATATATATATATATATATATATATATATATATATATAAAAGAATGATCAACTGATGTTCTTTCTCTTCTCTCTGACACTAGATCCTCTGCTCTTTGGTATTTTGGTGAATCTTCTGCTGTGGCACTAGACAAATTGAAAGTTTCTGATAAGAGTTTGGTACGAAGTTTTGATTTCTAAAGTTTCCTATTTTTAACTTTAATTCTGGTTGTAAACCACCATGGTAAATTATTTAAATCTATCAATAGCGGTTTTCTTCAAGGTTCAGTTCTATCACAAACTTATTTTCTAGTCTTCTTTAATGATCTGTCACTTTGTATCCTATCCACCTAACATTTCATTACTCATTTCAATTTGAAACATGACTCACTCAATAGCAAATACAATAGCTAAAACTATGACAGTGATCTTGGATAAATTGACATCTGTTTTCTCTTATCTATGGTTGTGGCAAAAACAGAAAAACATGGATTTTCAATGCATCAAAATTTTAGTTCCTTCATCTTTCTACTTGTCAATTTTCCAGACAGTGTCATCTTTAAAAACATAAAACTCAAACCTTCTCAAGCTCTTAATTTTTCTTGATATTTCCTTTTCTTGTGATCTTTCTTGAAGGCATCACTTAATAATCAAACTTCTATAAGGCTGTGTATTTTAAGGAACCATCAGTATAGGAATAATATTCATTCTTGTATTATTTATCACAAGTCTGGGGTGGGGTAGTTCCAAAACAAACACAGCTCTCCTGGGTAAGATAAGAGTCTAGGGCTTTACAAGTTGTCATTTCTCATGCTTATTTTCTCTATAACAATCAGCTAGCTATCAAACTGTATCATTCTCCTTATATCATTTCAATTACAATGAATATAGCTCTTGTGAACTCACTAATTGTATACTTCCCAATTTAAAGAGAGTTTGTTTGACTCATTTTTAAATAGTCTCATCTATACTATGCCCGGTTTCTAACCACAAATGACTGCTATATTCATTCCTTCATGAATTCCATTATAAAAGTCTGGAAGCCTATTTTCCTAATTTCCATGGACTTAAATATTATGTATTGAATTATGTTAACCATTAATCTAGTTATTTTTTTTTTTTTTTTAGACTGATGATAATTATGCATGTATTTGGTCTTTTACCACCATAATTTTATTATATATATATATATATATATATATATATATATATATATATATATATATATATATATATATATATATATATATATATATATATTATATATAATATATATATATAATATAACTACTATACCTTGGTTTTGCCCATCTTCCTCCATATTTACAGATTTCTTAATATAAAGGATTGACCAGTTTTATATTTCAATAAAGATATTTAATTATATATAAGTTATAATTCTGAAAAACTAATTAGTATATAACATTCTGAAAAAATTAAAAAAATAAAAAAAAAAAATAATATATATATATATATATATATAATATATATTATATATATATATATATATATATATATATATATATATATATATATATATATATATATATATATATATATATATTACTTTTACCTGAACATTTTTTGATTGTGAGGACAATAAAAAATATAGTGAACTGAATATATTAAGTCTAACTAAGCATGGAAAATAACATTTACTCAATAAAAATATCAAATACCATAAAATATTACTATAAAAATATACAAATTATCATATACAGTGGAACTCCAATATTCGTCCCTTCCAGTATTCATCTTTTCCGATATTCGCCCTGTTTTTTTGCTTTTGATATTCGTCCTATTTACGAAAGCCTATAACCTTAAAAATAAAAACTCTTAATAACAATCATTGTTTTTCTCATCCAAAAGGTAAATTTCTTTTTAAAATTTTATTTGTGTTTAGCATTTATGTAGGCCTACACAGTGCGTATTACGTATTATTTATGGTAGTACGCTGGTTAATATGTACTGTAGTTAAATTGTACAGTGTTTGAAATGATTTTGGAGATCGATTCTAGAGTGAATTTTTTTTTTTTGTTAAAGAATAAATAGGCAAAATTCGAGGCTGGGAACGAATTAATCCATTTTTAGTTAATTCCTATGGGAAAAAATTGTTCGATATTCGTCTTTTTCGCTATTCGTCATCCACTCGGGAACGGATTAATGACGAATATTGGAGTTCCACTGTATATATAAATAAAATAATTACGAACTTTTTTTACAAATATTTCAATATAAGAATAAATACATCAATATTAAAGTTGATTTTTAATAAATTTCAATAATACTCTCCACCACTCTCAGGATCAAGGCATGTTGGTAATGCCTCTTATAAATAAATATTCTTCTGACATACATTCAAATATAATTACTTAATTCAATACTAAAACTCATGTATTGGTCTATTGATATATCAAAATTCTGATCTATTCAAATTTAAATAATCAGTATATGACAATTCAATGTTTTTATAACATTTTTAGGTTTTTGGCATTTTTAATGAGTAAAACGTTGTGTATAATTATGTTTCAATTCATTTCATTTTCACTATAGTTTGCTATATTTTTAGCAAAAGTCAACCAAGGAACACTCTGCTGGTGGTAAGTCATCAAATGACCCATTTATAATAGTAGAAAATTACACAACATTGCTCTGTTAGAATCAATTATATAATTACTAACTGGTAATATATTCTTGATAATTTGAGTTCACTAACCAAGTTTGATAACCTTTATGATATTTAATTACTTCATTCTTTATATTACATTATCAATATTGATCATTAAAATAACCGTGAAAATTTAAGCTAAACCAAAATATATCTAAACAAGACGCATTCAATTAAGCATATGGATAAATACAAACAATATTATGGTTTGGAACATAATCATACTATGACATAACTATTAAATTCTTTGGGCGTTTTACATATTACCTTGACATCCTATTTGATATACCAATATAGGACACAAATCTTCAGAGCTAATGAATTATCGTTCAGAAAAATGAAAATTTTAGTAAAATTAATTTTTAAAAGGGCCGAACATTACCCAGTTATATAATAAATAAATATCTATATAAAAAAAGTTCAAGCACAAATTTTAAAATTTAAAACTAATTGGCATCGCGTTTAAATCAAGGCTAATATGAAAAGTTTTTAGAAAAACAGTCAAGGTTTCATCCCCCTGACCTGATCATCTAGGCTACGTTAAATTGCCTGTTGAATGCCGAGTTGCCATATTACAAAAACTTGCCAAAAATAGTCATGGCATTTTTTTAATAAGCTAGGTTTTATTTATAATCTACTCCATCAGAGATTGGAGATAAACATTTTATTGATTTCATTATAACATACGTTTTATTATATTATTAATATATATATATATATATATATATATATATATATATATATATATATATATATATATATATATATATATATATATATATATATATATATATATATATATATATATATATATATATATATATATATAAGATTTTAAAACCATTAAAATAGAGAAAAAAACATGAATTTACGTTTTCGTTAATGCACGCTTTTTCCAACCATCCCTGCAAAACACAATGTTCTTTTCAACATTTTTTTCAAGGTTCTTATATTTTCGGAACCGCCATACATGGATGATGAGGTCATTTTTCTCCTCAACAACTTTCATGAGGGGATATGATCGCGCAATTGTTAATAGAATGTTCCAAAAAGTCAAAAAATCTTTCTGCATTCCAAATAATAGTTATCAAATCTCACTTGAAAATACATTAATTTTGCCTTATTTTCTGGGTATTTTGTCTATTATATTTCTACTTAAATCTACGTTTGATATTAAAATTGTTTTCACTTATTCCAACACCATTAAGAGTTTCCTTGTTCGAAATAACAATTTCCTTTCTCTATCTATTGGTGGCGTTTATTCTGTTCCATGTGGCGTTTGTCATTCCATTTACATAGGAGAAACCCTTAAACCTTTACAGTTTAGACTCTCTCAGCATAAGAATGATATTAATATAGGTAATTACAGCAATTCTATATTTAAACACCTCAGAGATTCTTAACATAACAGATTGGAATGGCTCCAGGATGATTTTTTTCATCCAAAGATAAGACTCTTAACCAAATCATAAAATCATATTTCATAATTACCACCATTAATTTCAATGCTTCATAGGTTTTTTTTTTCATTGGACCGATTTACAGTAGTCTTTATTAAAAATTCTCTCGCTGAACTCTATCCATGATTTATGAGCTCACCTCTCTGGTTTCATTTTTAGATTTTAGGATAGCTATGCGCTTATTTCCTGGCCTTCTTCCTCTTATTTTGGTTAGTTTTGATAAGGCCCGGCTTAAAATATAGGGGTGAAACGTAAACTCCTTTTTTTATTTCTCTATTTTAGTAGTTTTAAAATTTTTCTATATAAGTTCAGAATACGAGGCATTAGTATTCTTTAATTGCGTTGTTAACAAGCACACACACACACACACACACACACACACACACACACACACACACACACACATATATATATATATATATATATATATATATATATATATATATATATATATATATATATATATATATATATATATATATATATATATATATATATATATATATATATATATATATATATATATATATATATATATATATATATATATATATATATATATATATATATATATATATATATATATATATATATATATATATATATATATATATATATATAATATAAATATATATATATATATATATATAATATATATATAATATTTATTTATATATATAATATATATATATATATATATATATATATATATAATATATATATATATATATATATATATAATATATATATATATATATATATATATATATATATATATATATATATATATATATATATTCGCAGACTCCATTCTAATATTTACTTCGTAAGCAATACCACTCTTCTTCTAAGCTTCACCTAAGGGAAACTCATATGTCCAAGTTCTCTGATAGCAAACCTTTATAACTGTCACTGTCCTCGATTTTTAGTCAAAGGCGGATGTTACTTATGTGCGCAACGATATAATCTATTCTAGTGTTTCAAATGTGCTGTCTCTGAATTTTCTACTAAAGGCTTTGGCTCTCTATGAACCCAATATATTTGGTCTTTCAATTTATCTTAGAAAAGCTATTTATATACTTTTACTATTTTATCTATTGTATATACTTTTATTATTTCTATTTCCTTTTATATTGGAAAATATTAAGTTCTTCAAAAGGTTTTATAAAATTGGTTTGTTTGTTTTTATCGATGTGGCCATAGTATAAGTATTACTTTGTATTATTAAGATATAGGGATTTTATCTGCTTCTTTGCGTGACCTTGAAATGTTTTGTAGTCTTAGCTCCGCCTACTTTGAAACAAAAGTATGAAAAGCTACTTTGCTACATATGACGTATAAGTGACGTCATAAAACCTGGTGCCTATTTTACTATTATATATATATATATATATATATATATATATATATATATATATATATATATATATATATATATATATATATATATATATATATATATATTATATATTATA
>SEYY01000298.1:195787-227415 GCA_009176605.1 Armadillidium nasatum
TAAGAAAAATGACATTTTCGAATAAATAACGAAAGGTTGGTCAGGAAAGAGAGTTTAGTATCGTTGTTTATTTTGCCGTAAAGCATTAAAAAGAGGAAGGTATGTAAGAGGCTGTGGTCAGGGAAGACAGCAGACGCGACAATGATTATCTCTTGTTTTACTGTAGATTAGTCGGTAAATAATTGTGTATATTTGTTGTGAACTTCAGAGTGAATCATTAAAGATATCTCTTAGCAGGGTCGCAAGGAGGCCGAACTTGTAAAGAGAATATTGGCGAAAATTATATTGGAACTTCAAAACTGAATTTAAGAAATAGTGAAATTCTTTCCGAGAAAACAATGAGATATGACACTAACACAAATCAAAATCGATTACTTTGACAGAAACGACGCAAAAATATTATTAATAAATAAGATGAGGGAGCTTTACTTTACGAATAAGAATGAAAATAAAAACAAGAAAAATGTGGAAATATATATAATATATATATATATATAATATATATATATATATATATATATATATATATAATATATATATATATATATATATATATATATATATATATATATATATATATATATATATATATATATATATATATATATATATATATATATATATATATATATATATATATATAATATATATATATATATATATATATATATATATATATATATATATATATATATATAATATATATTTCATCGAACTATTTTCTTGTTTATAATAGTTAACTTTTACCTTCATTCTCATATTGTATTACTTGCTATCACAAACTATTAAGTTCTAAATAATTATATTAGACAACTTTAACTTTTATCATAAAGTTCTAAATACAAAACGAGTAGAGGTATGTATCTGTTTTTTGTTGTACCGAGCGGTTAAATGTAAAAACAATCAATTTTTAATTAAAATGTTTTTTTATTTATGCTTAAGATTTATGGCCCGAAACGTTCAAAAAAAGTTATTAACTATATATGCACATTCATGCTCGTCATACTAAAGATAAGGTTCCTCAGTATGGACCGACTGGGGCCCCGGCCCTGGCAATAAATAGAGAAAAGCGAGGTTTACCTGCCGTTGTTAAAATTGCAAATTATTCTTTTAATGGGAAATTAAATTAAACAAAATATAAGAAAATCAAGATGATTTTTCTTTTTTCAAAAAAATTTTTTTTTGACAGCTCCTCTTCTGCTAGTATTTTGATTTTAGATGCCCCCATAAAGATTTGGTTGAAATTTGTTTTACTTGGGGTGCCCAAAGGTCCTCTTCTAATTTTCTGGCTGCAGATGTCACATTTAGCTATTTCGAAACAATCTTGAAATATTGTAAAGTACTCCCATACTGCTGAAGCTGATCTTTTAGCAATAGTTACTGAAAGTTTAAACAAAATAATATTGAAATAATGTAGCTAAATGATACACAGCAATAAAATAACAATATGTATAAATACAGGTTTATATTGATAATTTTATATCTTACATTTTTTCAAACCTTTAACTTAGAATCTTACCTAGGTAAACCTGTTGAATAACTATTGTGAATCAGAATAAAAAAATCCAAAATTTTGTAGTTTTTTTTCAAACTTTTATAATACAAAATCTGCAATTTTCTTAAATTTTTTTTTTTTAAAAAAATGCATATAATCATTAAGTGAATGTTGACTATTCTACTCCTTCCTTAAAATTAAATCTAATTTTCTTAGTCTAAAATTTCCAATGTTTTTGACCTCTTTGCAAATTTTATGCAACTTTGGCCAAATTTGGGAGACCCCGTCCCCGGCAAAAGTTACAGCCCCAGTCAGTCCCTATTCCTCAGCAACAAACCTTTTCAAAAAATAATATATATATATATATATATATATATATATATATATATATATATATATATATATATATATATATATATATATATATATATATATATATATATATATATATATATATATATATATATATATATATATATATATATATATATATATATATATATATATATATATAATTTTCTCTGCAGCAAAAAATGTGAGTTTCACCGCATTCGACATGTCTGGACAAGGCCGGTACAGAAATCTATGGGAAGCTTATTACGCCGACTGTCAAGGTATAATATTTGTAGTGGATTCAAGCGACAAGCTAAGATTAGTTGTAGCAAAAGACGAACTTGACCAACTTCTGCATAACCCTCAGGTTAGAAAAGTTTATTCTTAAACAAGAAAATATACTCTATAAAAAGTAATATAGTTTGACCTTTTCTATTAATCTAAAAACATTAATTAAATTAATTATGATTGTTTCCATAAACAAATCAAAAGCTTAGCAACGTTTTTGTATGATTTTTTAATAAATCGATAATCCTTAAGAGATTAATCATATTTTGAAAAAGATGCATGCATACATTTTATAAGGAATGAAATACTAAAATTTGAACATTAGAAAGTTTTTTTTATAAATTATTTCATTTCAATTTTCCACAGATTAAAAACCGAAGAATACCTATGCTTTTTTTTGCAAACAAAATGGATGTACGAGAAGCCTGCAGTAGTGTTAAAGTGTCTTCCGCTCTTGGTTCTAGAAAGAATAACAAACAAACCTTGGCACATCACCCCATCTAATGCTTTAACTGGAGAAGGATTACAAGACGGAGTTGAGTGGTTAACTAACCAAATAAAAGAAAATTATGAAAATATAAAAAGATAAAAAAAAAATTATTCAATGTAAACCTACACCAATTGTACCAGAAAACTATAGGCCAAATTTTTTTTTATATAATGATGCTTTGATATGTAACATATAACACAATAGCTAAGAATTTTAATTCCGTAAGTCTTTCACCCTAGACCTACTTGGGATTACCGAAATCATAAAAAGATTAAATCCTTTCAACTAAGATACTATTTTTGTTTTTTGGAAACCCTACTTTGTGATGCTATTAAAATAAGTAGAATAAATTATATTTGTTAATATTCAACTGAAATATTTTTCTTTACCTTTGTAGACACGGAAACTGGAAAAAATAATTAAAAAAACATAGAAAAATACATATATTTTAAATAGATCATAGATTCAAAGTACAAATTAATCTAACCTACTCTACGTTATAACTTAATTTAAAAACCATAGTCGATGGATTGGTCACATCTGCTACTAAAATATCATTTCCATGAATAAGGCCAATATCTGGAAACAAAGAAAAAACGATATTAATATTAGATACATTTTACACTTTCTAATAATATTTACGTTACGTAATACATACCACAAGAGTGTAAAATCTTCTTTAAAAATTTCACTTTATAAACTTTGTTTGAAGCTTGAAAGAAATGGACTAAACTCTAGCCAAGACATTGTCCAAAGTAAGTTAATTTAAGTAATAAAGTCTTAAAAGATAAGACTGACTA
Source organism: Armadillidium nasatum (assembly GCA_009176605.1). Classification (NCBI taxonomy): domain Eukaryota; kingdom Metazoa; phylum Arthropoda; class Malacostraca; order Isopoda; family Armadillidiidae; genus Armadillidium; species Armadillidium nasatum. The sequence continues at coordinate 199,194 of SEYY01000298.1, forward strand.
ACTGAGCCCGAGTTCTAGTTAAGTTTTTGAAAATTCCAGTGTGGACACAATAAAATATTGTGCTATTTACTTTTAAATACAATAAATATATGAAACCATTAATAATAATAATAATAATAATAATAATAATAATAATAATAATAATAATAATAATAATAATAATAATAATAATAATAATAATAATAATAATAATAATAATAATAATAATTCTGAGGGTGCGTTAAAGGTAATCTGGATTTACATCCGGCTGAAGCACGATATAATAAAATCAAGCCAATTTCTTTAAATCTCTTGATTTTCGTGGCATGCTCTTATTTGAACAAGTATCAGCTGATATATACAAACAAATATGTAAACATATGTTAATATCTTTTTTAATTCGTCAATTCAATTAATTTAATCAATATCTAAACCACCACAGCCGGAAAAATAAGATGAAATATATGCAGCAAAAATATTTATAAGACTTCAGAGGAAACTATCATTAAAATTAGTAGAACCAACGAAAATACAAATTAAAAATAATAATAATTTATGTAAAACTACTAACTGATAATAAAAACACATAATTTGTATACAAATACATAATAATAAAGTAAAAAAATTTACAAAGGGTAAGGGGCCAAAAAAAATAAATAAATAAAATAAATAATATATATATATATATATATATATATATATATATATATATATATATATATATATATATATATATATATATATATATATATATATATATATATATATATATATATATATATATATATATATATATATATATATATATATATATATATATAATAAGGGCATAACCAACTAACGTGTAATAAAACTAGACCTTGGATTAGCTCTTCGATGCTTATTTAGATCACGTTACAAATTCAGATTTACTTCTACGAAAATTTATAAAGACGCTTTAAAAATCTTTATCGTTGAAGGCAACTTTATAAGGAAATGTTAATAAGGTACATGTGGTATATTTGTATCATTGCACCTAAAAAATTTAAGAATGAACTAATAATTATCCAACATATAATGTAGTATTCTATAAATGAATTGATATTAGCTTTTATACTTAATTTTTTTTTCCTATTTCTTTTCTTTTTTTACCACTCAAGGACAAAGCTAATATTTAATATAATCTCTGAAGTGAACACAGATGCAATCTTTGAAATGGATATTAAATTCGGTATGAAATACAAAATATGAAAAGAGAATTCCACAAAACAGATGAAATTGGAAAGAAAAAGATACAATTTATGAACAGCTTAGGACTACCAGTCTTCACCCAAAATTAGTGTGAAGAGATGCATTCATTGTTCTGCAAGGGTGCTTCAGAAAACGCACGTTCAGCTCTCTGAAGTCCTATAGAAAGAAGGAACAGCACACAAGGACACGTCACAAAGATAAGAGAGTCAAGAAAATTCCAAATTAAAAAATACTTGTAAGTCCATCAGTCTTGGAAATGAATTTATCCAAACATGGATAGAACTAGAGTATTTCAAAGGATGGATGAGAACCTTATAAGTTGGAGAGCTGTAAAGAGGAAAATAATCTCTCAACCTTTACAGAACTCCCAATTTCCTTAAAATTGTTGTAACACCCATTACGATAAGAAGTTACGTTGGCAATTTTTTATGCCGTAACCAAAATGAATTTATTGTTCACAGGAGATAATAAAAACATCAAAATAGCCGAGTTTGTGGGAATTTGGGGATTTGTACAAGCTGGGTTTTAAAAAGCTAAAATTGAAGGGACCCAGGGGAAAGCCAAAAACGAAACCTCTAATTCCTTATAGAGCAATGATAAATGCCAACTGAAACAAGAAAATGAGTTAAGGATATATTTAAAGATCTTATATATAATAGAAGTGAGCTACAGAGTGATAGAAGGAATCCACACGGCAGACGCCAGTTTAAAAGCACCCTCTTTCAAAACACTGAAAGGAGGGAGTGCTATCAGGGTCGTTTGCCTTCCTAAAATTCGTATATGTTAGCACTCTATGCGTCCAATTATATATCTCGAATAAAGACATGAGACTCCTGAAAAATGGAAGAGAAATGCCAGAGCCTGGCAAAGCCATCCAGAAAGGTCGAATAAATTTGCCTTTTAGCATGTGTGTGTAAAAGGTCCACCATAACGAATATGAAGGGCTGATTTACAGAAGCTATTTGGGACAGTTTTGGAAATAGAAAAGACGTTTTTGACAAGAGCATGACGTATGACATATGCACATTTTCGTTTAATGAAAATACATTTATTCTATCAAATAATAGTATTTCCAGCGATTCTGAGCTAAATGAAAAGAGAATGAGTTTTTCCTCTCATTGTCTATAGCATCTCTAGCCTTGAATAGTACGAGAATATGTACATCGAACAGCAGATTTTGTAGAAAAAAGTTTATTTGAAGATGAAACCTACTCACCTCAACAATGATTTCAGTTCCAAACTTTATTGCAAAGAATTAAGTGTCCTGAGTAAAATAGTAGTCATTATAAAGATAGTTAACTTTAACTACAGTCTTCTCAAATTGTCAGATAAAAGTGTCAGAGGATACACTTGGGACAGATGGAGAGACCATTGACATTAAGATCTATAAGATATGGTCAGAGTTTACTAATAATGTTGGTGTAAACGCATTTACAGAACGAGATTAGTGATGAAGCATAAGGCAAGAGCGTTTAATTGGTTAGGATAGACAGGTATATATGTTAGTTCCCTAATTAACTATTCAAAAATGATCAGTAGCAAAATGATTTCGACTCCTCCCCACCTTTTTTGATTTGAAAGACACAAAACTACTCAGTGTTGTGCACATTGAAATATACAAAAACCTTAAAAAGGGACGTTATTTAGGTGAGATGTAACAGTCTGGTGATTAGTGACATACTCAAAAAGGCAGAAAAATTTGTTTCATTGGTGTAGTGACATACTCAAAAAGGCAGAAAAATTTGTTTATTGTATAATAATATATATATATATATATATATATATATATATATATATATATATATATATATATATATATATATATATATATATATATATATATATATATATATATATATATATATATATATATATATATATATATATATATATATTATATATATATTATATTAATCTTTCTGAAAGTTTCTTATCCAGAAATAAATACTCACCTCGCAAAGTTTTACTTAAATTAGGCCTCAGCTTTTCTTCAATAGAAGGTGGTGAACTGAGATAGAGAGATTTTATTTTTCCATTAACCATTGCTTGCAGGCCAGGTGATTTCATCTGATATTAAAAATAGAAAAAGTACTTTAAGCAAAACTATTAAAAGAAGTTGAATTAACAGCGAAAGTTATTGTCATCTTTACCGTAAAATAGCGTTAAGATACAGAATATCTTACAAAGGACCAAAACAGATTTTTTAAGACAGAAAATAAAAGTATTGGAATAGGAATAAAAAGGAACAAACATTACTTATAATAACTCTCACTTAGTTTCAATATACATTATTTTTATAAAACTGAGAAAGAATATTAAAGATTATGTTTATTTACAAGAAAAAAGAAAAGAAAAAGAAACTATCTCACCTGATACGTTGGAGATTCCTTCAAATATGTAATCAGTTCACTCAGTTTGATTGTGGGGCTAAATTTTAGTTCCTGTGGGATTTGACTGCAAACCAAACAATCTTCCTATATATATATATATATATATATATATATATATATATATATATATATATATATATATATATATATATATATATATATATATATATATATATATAATATAAATATATAGTAAAATAATAAAGGAATTGGGGAAAAAGATGAAAGGTATTTTAACTTTAGTAAGTATATTTAAGATTGAGCAATAGCGATGCATTTAATTATCTAGGGGGTCCTCGGGGAGTTGGACAAGAAATGGATGAGAATTGTAGAAAGGCGTGTCGCACGAGCTCTTCTCAATGGGAGGTATGGACGAGAGAGTTAGATAAAGTGTCTGTTGTAATCGATAGTAAAGATAAGAGAGTGACAACAATTCGACAGGCAGAAAGAATTGAAGAGAGTTTAAGAGAGTGAGTTGATGAGACAAAAGCCCTAGACTCCACCTTTTCTAGAGATGTGTGGAACCACAGATGTGCGATAAATACTTCATAAAGTGGTGAACAACACCCCTATAAAGAGCAAGCAACTCGGGTGATGTGAAAAAATTACGAAGGAGGCATCAGAACACCCAACCACTTGGAAGTTTGTTTAGAAAGAGAAATGATGTGTTTCTTCAAAGAAAGATCACAAAAAAAGAAACACCGAGAAAATTAAGAACGGATGAAGGATTTAAGTGCTCTATTTTCGAAGATATCATAGTTGTGTGGAAGAATGTGTAGAGTAGAGAAATGGAGTAACTCAATTTTTGAGACATTGAAAACAACCTTATTTTCTCTACCCCATATTGAAATATGAGAAAGGTCAGATCTCAGTTGCTACAAGGCCACCATTCTTGCGTCAATTAACTGCCGTTGGGAGTGGCGTCTTTCAAAATGGAAGAATAATTAAGGTGGATATAATTAGTATATAATATTAATAAGGTCATTAATGAAAATAAAAAGTGTTGGGGATTGAGGAACACCACTATTAATAGATTTAAAGGAAGAACTGTGTCTACAAACTGCTTAGAACGAAAAAAATTAAGAAAATTTCACAGGAGAAGGATAGCAACAAGCGTTTTATTATACTTGTGAATTTAACTTCGATATGTGGCTGCAAAAGATTAAAATCAGCAGCAAGTTTCAGAGAGAAGGGAAAGAAGATCAAGCTTTCTTAAAAGCCATACTGCGTGGATCATTTTAGAACAATTAGATTTTAAATCTTTGTTAACAATAGCCCTATTTAATTATTTAGATAATCTATGACGATGCATTTAGATTATTAGGGTAGTGTCCTCTATTGAGGACTAAGTCACTGACCTTAAACAATCCTTTGCAACATAGAGCTAAACATATATATATTAAAATTTATGCTGTTACCAATATAAGTTGTTCAACAGAAATCCCAGGATTGTGAAAAGGTGATCAGCCTTGGTGAAGATCGGTTGCTTGAAAACTTTGTTAACTTTTTTGGGTTCGTGGATCTCAGCAGAAGAGTCTTTTGTTTTCTCTGTCGCAACTGTGGTTGGTTCGACTGATGAGGTAAGAATTTCTTTATGTTCCCAATATGCTATGGCTCTATTTATTTGTACAAATTTATGCTATTAGGTTATATATATATATATATATATATATATATATATATATATATATATTATATATATATATATATATATATATATATATATATATATATATTATATATATATATATATATATATATATATATTATATATATTATATATAATTACATAAAGAACTAGAGATATTTAGAGAGAGTAAGTTAAATAAAGCCCTATTACCTTTTAAAGGAGCCTGTCATTGGGACAAGCATATTTCATCTGTCTTAAAAGTCCCTCTCCTAGAGTTTGTTCTAAAAGAGATCATGTTTTCGGCTCGAGGTTTCAGTTATTCCTTGGAGTTTTTTTTTAAAGAATTTGGGTTTTCATCTTTCAAATAGGACAAGCACTTTCTCCATTAACCTCTAAACACTTTTCAAAGAGCTCTAGAAATTTCGAAAATCATGTTTTGGAGCTGTAGGTAGCCCATCTGGACCTTATTTTCTAAAGAATATGAGAAAGGTCAGATCTAAGTTGCTACAAGGCCACCATTCTGTTATTCTTTAATATATATAATATATATATATATATATATATATGGATACGTGATTAAGTATCGAGAGATCTTTAATGAAAACTATTAAAATTAAGAGTTAGGATAGATCCCTGAGGAACACCACTATTAATAGATTTAAGGAAGAACTGTGGCAGACTACAACAGCTGCTATAGAACGACCGGAAAGGAAATCAGAGAGGGACAGAGAGGAAGATTCCGAAAGAGGGAAGTTTAAAAATCAAAGAATGTGAACATCAATCAGAGGCTTTTGCTATGAACAAATATTTACTATCGAAAGGAGCTTTCAAGAGAAGGGAAAGATCACCAGTAGTTTTTTTCGAAAGCGCGATCGATTCGGACAGAAACTTTGAAGCAGAGGTCAAGAAAGGTACCTAGAAGGTTGGAGAGGTCCCCCCTTTTTTTGGTACATACTGAATGAGAGCTCGTTTCCAGCGAGAAAGTAAGGTTGAAGTAAAAAGACAGAGACAAAATATTTTGCCAAAGCAGAGTGCAAGCTAAAAAGCACAAATTTGGAGAACCACATGAGGGATACCATTAGTACCGTACTCCTTCTTAGCGTAAAGCTGAGAGAGAGCATAAATGGATTTCTTTAAAGGAAATTACAATTTTAGACATAAATGAGTTAGGGGGTAGGGTTGAAGGAGGAGGTATATCTCCAAAATCATCTAAAGTTTAATTAGTGGCAAAAGTATGAACCAAAAGTTCAGTTTTTGAAGAAGATAAAACGGAATTTGTGCTAAAAGAAAATACTAGTGGAGGGAAAGAGGAAGCGGAGACAGAAAAATTAATGCATTTTGTATTGAGAAATGAGCTTTAGGTCCTGCAAAGAACAAGAACAGATTTTGCACAATTTCAGGATGAAATATACATGGCATTGATTTTCAGAAGTTTGAAAACAAAAGCAATTCCTGAAGCAGCATCCCTGCAGCAAATAGCACGGGAATAAGCAGAGTTAAACCAAAGTTTGTAAGGTTTAGTAAAAGGGAAAGATTATAGAATTAGTTTCCATGCCACAGTGAATCACCTCGGTAACGAGCTCTGCACAAGCATTGTGATCCCTCCCACTGAAGCGATATCATTCCACAGGAAATCAAAGAAAGTCCGATCATCTTGGGCACCAAAATGATACAATCGTTTCCTCGAAATACAAGGGAGTCTGTCTTGCGGAAGACTTAAAAAGATAGAAGAGGATACAAAAGATAAGAAAGCGATCGGAAGAACCAAGAGGAGGATAGAGTTTGACAGTATAAGAAGGATCAGAAGTTTAAAAAAAAGGTCTAGAATGTTGGATTCATCTCCAAGACGATCAGGGATACTAGCAGGGAGCTGCACTCACAACTCAAGGTCTTCTTGGGTGGAGAATTGAAAGGCACGTTCACCGGCTGTATCATGAAAACTAGAAGAAAGTCCTTGGCGGCGGTGAACACTGAGATCACCTAATATGATAATTTCTGAGAAAGGAGAAGCAGAAGCTTTGTTTTGAAGTTTAGATTGTCTAAGAAATTAAGATAGTCAGTAAATTTAGGAGATTGAAAAACAGAACAAATGAATTTAGACGAAGAATGGCAAGAGAGCTTTAGACACAAGGTGGAAAATTCAGAAGACTCCAGATTTGAGACACGAGAAGTAACCAATCGTAGCGCACATATGCATAACAACCTCCTTTGGCTGAAAATTGAAGATAGAGACAGTAAGAGGAAACAAAAGTTTGCTATCAAAACGCTCAAGCACCTGAGTTTCTGTCAAGAATAAGAGGTTAGATCTAAAAAGAAGAGATGTGGTGTTTAACAAAATGGAAATTGTATTGAACACTGTGAATGTTGCAGATATTAATGAAGAAAAAATACCATGCACTAAGGAAGTCTTGATGGCACAAACCCTATATCATCTATCAACAGCTTTGTTTAGCAATATGACCACAAAATAACTAGGTATTACAGATAGCAGAAAACCTAAATTTTATGATCATTGAATATTTTCAATCTTGTTTCAACCTTCATGAGTTCGGTAAAAAAAAAAAAAATTTTTCGATATCGGTAAATGTATCTGTATCGGGTGGTTTAAAATTACTGGTATCGGTTAAAATTTTGATATAGCTCTATCCCAAGTATGTACTATGTACAAATTATATAAAACATGAAAAACATTTTTTTCGTTCTAAGGTACTAAAAACAAGTTATATTTGAAAATTTGAGATATACACAACAAAAATGTTAATAATAGTGTACAGGAACTGAGAGATAGGATATAGTGTAAGAAAATCAGTGAGTATATTATGAAGCGGAAAAAGGAATTCATAAAAAAAAAAAAAGAAATATATATATATATATATATATATATATATATATATATATATATATATATATATATATATATATATATATATATATATATATATATATATATATATATATATATATATATATATATATATATATATATATATATATATATAGGGTCATAAAATTGAAAAAAAACCAAACTGTAACAAAAAATTTTAATATAATATTTAACTGATTTTAAAAAAGAATTAAGAGACTAACCTTCTTTTCTTGTTCATATGTATACGTATAGATCGCGTCACTATCATTAAAAATGCAATAATTATTCATAGGTTTGCAAGAAGGAAGTAACCAATTTAAAAACTTCGGTCGCACAAGCTGCAGCGATAACAGCATTGGTTGACGCTACAGCAGGAATAATTCTTTTGACGACTCCTTGAGTTAATCTGTAAGTCACTCCATTTATACCTTTAAACAAAAGAATATATAGCTTATATAATAACTGTATATTCACCTGAAATAATTTACTAAGCAACTTTAGGCTTTGGCCAACATAGGAATTTAATATAATAAAATTAAATGAAAGTTTTTAAATAGGAAGTGATGTACAGAATCCAATAAAAAATTATGGTCCAGTCCAAATCCATGTGCAAGTTCTTGCAAAATCCCATTACAGTATAACTATAGAAAATCACAGAAATTTTTTAAATATAATAAATGTGACACCAAAATAATAATAATAATTTTTTTAATATTTTAAAATCATAAAGGGGATTTGAACTAAGTGTATGAGGTGCACCCTTTATAAAATCAATAATGAAAGACATAATCATCTAATTTGAAGTTTCTATAAATTAACTCTTATTATTAATTCATTGGGAAAAGACCATTTCATGGAGTGAGTATTTGAAAAATGCATAACTCGTACTTAAACCAAATCTCAGATGTGAGGGCAAATGCAAGCTGGGAATTGGAATGTTAAAGATGAGAATTCAGTTGGTAAATGAAATAAAAATTGCTGAAAACGGCAAGGAAAAAGCTATAAAAGTAAATAAAGCACATGTCACTTATTACTGGACTCGGCATAATCTGAAAGAGTCAATCTAAAAAACTGGCTGTGTCCCCTTAATTCGAGTCCTGGACTCTGTACATCACAATAAATATGATTATATTATACCATATTCGGCTGCACGTTTTTGAGCCTTCTCACATATCCATGAAATATGCAGGGGATCATCTCCGTCAATTTGTATATCTTCCCCAAATGGGTTTTCTTTTGACCACAATAGAAGGCGGACATATTCTATACAGTGTTCAGGAAGGCGTGGAGTATGAGCAATTGTACATAAAGGAAAGTTCACCTTAAAATAATAATATTTAGCATAAAACAGATATAATATTTCAAAAATAATCTTAAGTTATTTTACAATAATAATAATAATAATAATAATAATAATAATAATAATAATAATAATAATAATAATAATAATAATAATAATAATAATTAATGAATAAGAGTGATTCTAGTTTAACTAAAAGAATGTAACAAGACATTTAAATATTATTATTGCCATGAAAGAAGGAAAATGGATTCAGTGAATATAAATGAACCAAACTTTTAGAAATCAATAACATATTTCTCTCCGTAAGTAACACTAACTTGACTATTTTAAATACAGAGGAAAAAATGAAGCCAAATATTTTTTATAGTGAACTAGTTTAAAAAGAAAACTAGTCTTTGATTTAAATTTTTATCATGAAAAATAATTAACTCGAATACATAATTACACAAGAAACTTGCAATTTATTAATATATGAACAAATATATCAAAGAAGTTTAACATGCAAAACCAAACACCAATACCCCATTACAGAAAAGGTTGGTCTAAAATACCAACCATAGAGTGTGAACGGTTCTTTATGCATTTACCAAAAACTTGCTAGTTGTAAATTTAACTACTGTTCAAACTTGCTAGTTGTAAATTTAACTACTGTTCATCTTATTGGAGTAAAAATATATACTACTTTCTGTGTAAGCAAGAGGTCAATTTCTGAAGGATTTGTGTCTTTAATGGAGAAAACGGAGGTTCAGCTACTTGAAATTGTCAGCATATATTCAATATATGCTAATTCTTGTTATTTTTCCAGATGTGAGGTCACTCAAAATATTATGATGCTATTGGAAGATAATGCAAAACTCGGAATGAAAAAAAAAATATATATATATATTAGGGATGGAGCGATACCAAAATTTTTACCGATACCGATACTTAAAAATTCCCCGATACCGATACCTAAAAATATGCCGATACTATTACCGATACCGATACTTTACTCTTGTCCAAAAATTTTACCGATACCGATACTCAAAAAATATGCCGATACTGCCGATACCGATACTTTACTCCATCCCTAATATATATATATATATATACGCTAAGTCCATTCCGTTTTTGTAGTTAAAACTTTACTAATGGTTTTTTTTGTCTTTTCTTTAGATATTCAGTAAATAAAGTTGATAATTAATAAAAATAACTTAACATAGTAGAAATAAAAACTTTTTCAAAAACATTTCAAATTATAAAACAAATAAACTTTTTACAACTTGAGAAGAGTGTAAGTGATCTCCCATAAGGACGACACTTCACGTAAGTAAACGAAGATGTTAATATTTTTTGTTTCTTTAACCGTTTTGAAAAATAAAATGTTACCTATAAAAGAAAAAAAAATTTTAAACTTTACAGTCCCGAGGAGGGGACCCACAACTACAAGATCTTCTCCTACTGATTCTCAACGTTACTGACTTTCAGCATTCCTCAATACAATTGACGGGGATAAAGTTTTTATTGGCCCTCAGTCATCAAAAACTTAATTCCATTTGTTCTCTTAAAAACCGTGCCTTTGAGAACTCCGTTCCTATTGTTTAACTTCCTAAACTTTGTTTGGTTTTTCCATCCTTTGATTCAGTTATCATTGTTAAATCATTCCATTCAAATTCCTCTTAATAAAAGTTTTTTTTTGTTTTTGAGAAATATTATTTTTCCTAAAACAATACGTTATAGCTCTGACAAAATACCGTTCCTTTATCGTGATCCCTCATAGCACTCGCTACGTTTCTGAGTTTCTTCTTTCGCTAAAGACGGATTGCGACTTCACTTTCATTCAACTCTCTTTCATCAACGTCGTCCGTACGAATAGGAGAAGTGGACGACACTGCTTGATTCAACTCCAATCGACTGTGTGATACATCGCTAGAAGATTAACATACAAGAGTGAGTATCACCTTAAATCATTAATTGTTTTCTTTGTCGAGTCCTAACGGCCCGACTCTAACAAAATTAATATCTTGTTTGCTTCAGTCTACAGAAATCAAATGAACTGAATGTTGAGCGAGGATTATAATAAATAAAACCCTTCTGTTATGTCACAAAGGGTTACTAAGAGAAAATTGGCCACACGATCAAGACCCACAAGACAAAGCTTTTGAATATAATTATTAATATGATATTTAAACGATTTTCTGACAAACTAACAGAAGTAGAGAAGTGTAATCGATCGCCTAATTAATAAAATATAATTTTAGTACAAAAGAATTGAAAACATTTTTTTTACTCACCTGGGGAGGAAATAGATCAAGAGTACATTCAATGCATGATGTCATTCCCGGAAGAATAACTCTGGCATTTCCTTTGAAGCCTTCTGTTCCACCATCAACAAGAGGAATTATTGATGTCTGATATATATATATATATATATATATATATATATATATATATATATATATATATATATATATATATATATATATATATATATATATATATATATATATATATATATATATATATATATATATATATATATTTTTATTTTTTTTTTTTTTTTTTTTTTTTGCATTTTATATCAGGGCTGAGGAACCAGAATCAGTAAATTTTGGTGAATCAAAATCAAAATTAAGTTTGAAAATTTTATGGAATTGAAATCAGAGTCGAGTTTGAAGATTAGTCCAAACTGGAGTCTGAATTGGACTTTGTAAATTTGGATTTTTATCAGTTTACCTCTATTCCTCAAATTATTTTCCTATTGTAATGGTATGATTTCACTTTATATTGGATACAATCTTATAGGTTTAGGGATTGGCATGGAAAATTAAGGAAATTGAAAAATACCAAAATATATTAGCAATGTGCAGAACAATTTTATATATCGCATGTTTCACAAACACAAACAAGGGGGGGAGGGAAACTACAGTATACTTTGTATAAGTACGTCTTAATAAGTTACTGTAGTTTATTACTATCTAATGAATATCACACGATTTAAAAATAAATAAAAATATATAACTATAAGGCTTATATTGCATGAATTTACATAGTTAAAATAATGTTTTTCATTTTGTAAGAATTAATAGGTTGACTGCATTACAGGAATTCGACTACAAAAAAAAATAAAGTGAATTAATTTTTGTATTGGTTTCATTTATAGGATGCAAAAATAAAAAACGACTTTCCTTATAGAAAGATGATGATTACTGTGTTTGTTTTAATGTTACTTTATTATGAAATATAGCTAAAAAGCATGACCAGTAACCCAGTAACTTAATTTTATTACTAGAAGGTTACCATTTAAAAAGATCTGTTCAGTTATCTCGGCAGTTAATATGCAATCGTAAATTGCTCATACAAAAACGTAAATACTACTACTAAAATTTTGGATAAACTTTTCACGTCAGATGCCAGCATTATCCAAGTCTCAAAACATCCTCGAAATTTGACCATTATGAACATAAGGAAATTATGAAATTGTAAGAGAAAATAAATTTAACCAAAGTATATAAATATATAAGTAATGAAATCGAATAGCATTTTTACCTGCATTAAATTATGACATTGGTGGCTACTATCCAAATTCAAATAAATGAAGAAAGACTACTATTATATTATGGTGGTGAATAGTGATGTCACCATTTCGACCTTAAACGAAACAATGTTGCTAGATTTAAATCAATTAACCAATCACAGACTGAAGTTGCTTGAAATCAGGTCTACGTTGGTCATACATTTCTAACATTAGATTTAATTGCTGATTATATTTATACTTTTATTTAACTAACCTGCGGTTATGTAAGCCATCAACGTTAATTAAAATATTACTTTTAGTTCTAATAAATTACTGTATTTATTTATAATGTGTTGAGTGAGAAGAGCAAGAGGTATGGTATAATTCGTTCCTAGTCTTGAGAACATCCTTTTATCTAATCTTTTAAAAACATTAACATTAAACTAAATCGGTACTTTAAACACCCTGTAACCTTTAAATATAAATATTCATCTATATATGAATCTAGTCAGATAAGAAAACTTAAACAATCTCATACTTTAAAGGTCGCCCTTCTTAACTATCTACAAGTCAAATTTTCCTTAAGATAAATATAAAACTCCTTAAACTATACAAACTGATAGTGCCGTTAGTGGCAATTAGAAATAAATTAATCTAAATATTTTTCTTCATATCTCTTTACTTAAATGGGATTAAGGGATATAAAATTTAACCATTACTGTAGAAATAAACCATGATGCACCTGTAGTGATTAAAAATATTCACCTGATCAAGCATTCCATCTTCGTAGTTTAGACACGAGTGAAGCATTCCGTTAATCCATCTTCTAGCAACCACCGAATCCAAACCACAAACCACAATGTGAAAGCTTTGATAAAATTCTTCACCAAAATCTTGAATTTTCTTATAATGGCTATGATAAAGTTAAGTTTAAATAAAATAAAACTGTAAATAAAAATTAACCTTTCACGACACACCAACAAAAAAAGTTTATAAGCAAAAGAAATGGAGAAAGCAAAACTTACTAACATATTACCACAGCACTTGATAGTACAGAGTATAGAATTTTTAAAAAATCCAGTTAGGTAGACTGTAAAATCGTATACTGCATTTGCAGACAAAAATATATTTTTAAAAGCAAGACTACTTTAGGGAGTTAATATAATCATTGTTGACATAAGGTTTCCCAAACCTTGCCTTGTAGTTCGCATTCGTACTTCCTTCATTTAACTACCTCACCGTCTTTATCACTACACCATCACTCATTTCTTTTTCATCATCTGCCAATGAATTTACAGTGGGATGAAATTTCATGTGTTTAAGAAGCAGATAACCAAATGTATTTCATAACTAATAGGATATTATTTATGAGCATAACTTTTTTCCTACCCATGCAAAATTCATAAAATTTTCAGAGGTTGTATAGTTGGGAGAGATACACATTTTTCATTTACAACAATTTTTTGTATACCTAACAATTTTGATGCTGTGCATGGGAAATTTTTTTAAAATTTCCCATGCACATCATCATAAATAATCGGATATACAAAAAAAAATTTCCTAAATAAAAAATGTGTAACTTGCCCAACTGTAAAATCTCTGAAAAAAATTTATCAAATTTTTTTTTATATATCCAACCATTTTGTTGCTGTGCATGGGAAAGCCTTCAAATTATTACTTTTTTCCATGCATAGCAGCAAAATGGTTGAGTATACAGAAAATATTTCTAAATAAAAAATGTCTCACCAAACTGCATAACTTCAGTAAAAAAAAAAATTTTTTTATCGTAATTCATTATGGTGTTATGCACAGGAAAAATTGCTAAATTTAAATCAATTAACCAATCGCAGACTGAAGTTGCTTGAAATCAGGTCTACGTAAGCCAGACATTTCTAAAAGATTTCTTTACTTATTTATACTTTCATTTAACTAACCAGTGGTTATGTAAACCATCAATTTTTGCATATCCAACCATTTTGATGCTGTGCACGGGAAAACTTTTAAAAAATTTCCAGTACACAGAATCAAAATTGTTGAGTATACAAAAAAATTATTCTAAATAAAAAAAGTGGTGGTTAGTTTTACCATGTTTTTGAACATTAATATTTTCTATTCAGTAAAGAAAATTTACATTATTTTAAATGCAAACCCTTACCTTTAATATTCTTCAAATCCTCTAAGTTCAATTGTTCCGTACTTTTTATATATTTTTTTTTTTTTTGGGGGGGGGGGATTTTTTTTTTTTTTTTTTTTTTTTTTTTTTTTTTTTTTTTTTTTTTTTTTAAAAAAATAAAGACATTTTTCTGTTGGTCATTTATTAAACTACTTTTATACAAAACCCTGACATAAGAAGACTATTCTACCAGAGAAATACAAAACCAAGAATATAAATAGTTTCTTTCATAAAAAAAAAAATTGATTAAAATTTACTTTTGAGGGTGGCTAGTTTTACTCTGCATGGTTAGGTTTATCCTGTTTTACAGTATATATATATATATATATATATATATATATATATATATATATATATATATATATATATATATATATATATATATATATATATATATATATATATATATATATATATATAAATAAATAAAAGGATACGGAGTTACTTTGCATCCTTCAATTCTATCATTTATAAATTCAGCTGCAACATCTGCCTTAGGTCTTCCTATATCTTTTTTCCTAAACAAGAACTGTCGATTAAGATTTGACAAATCGATTACATCCATATCAATAACATGGATATCGGTGAATCCCATGAGAGCCAAATCTTTAAGTAATTCACAACCAAGTCCTCCTGCTCCTGAAATAAACCAAGATATATTGTACTAATTACAACAATTTGGCTAATATTTATATGCATAATATTTAAATAATTACAGGTTAACGATTATGAAGTTGCAAAGTATAGCAAGAATGAGATTAATGATAAACTCTATAAAATATGTAAAAGTTTTCACATGTACAATTGTACATGGAATTAAGATATAAGCAATAAATAATTAGTTTATAAATTGCTACATTTTCAGAATATTTTACTTCTAGTTCACAATATTATTACTATTAACTTCTGTTGCAAATTTATACTTTTTATCTCTGCAGTTTTTAGAAGTTAAAATAACTTAAATTTAAGTTTTTACACATAAATTACAGTAGTTTAATTGACACATAAAACTTCCAGCAACATTACATTACTAACTACATTATTAGTTCTGAGTAACCTTCATATATATATATATATATATATATATATATATATATATATATATATATATATATATATATATATATATATATATATATATATATATATATATATATATATATATATATATATATTAGTGATGGCATCCGCATGCGAGGATGCGGAGCATCCGCACAAAAATCAACATCCGCATCCGCATTTTCGAAAATTCAACATCCGCATCCGCACTTTCGGAAATTCAACATCCGCATCCGCATCCGCACTTTCAAAAATTCAACATCCGCATCCGCATCCGCATCTGCACTTCTCCAAAATTCGACATCCGCATCCGCAAATTAGAAAATATGACATCCGATCCATCACTAATATATATATATATATATATATATATATATATATATATATATATATATATATATATATATATATATATATATATATATATATATATATATATATATATATATATATATATGCGAATTGTAGATCAAGAGTGAGGGTGAAGAGAGAACTATCGGATTTTTGGTTTAGTATAGGAGTGGGATTGAGACTGGGGTGTGTAATATCTCCATGTTATTTAATCTATTGATGAATGGTTTACTTAGAAGAATGGAGAGAGAAGGGAAGAGTATTACGTTGAGAAATATGGAGGGTGAATGTGAAGTGAATGTTTTACTTTTTGCAGATGATGCGGCATGTGTTGGTGGCAGAATCTGGAGAAAAGATGAGAATACTTGTGAGAGAGTTTGAAGGGAAATGTGCAAACACAGATTGAAATTCAATCCAGCGAAGAATAAAGTTATGAGGATTGGAGGTGGGGATGAGGAAATGTGGAGGGAGGAATTGGTTTGTAGAAGTGTGAGAATGGAAACTTGAGGAGGTGAATGAATTCAAATATCTAGTAATGTTGGGTGGAAGGTAAGGGTGGGACGGAAAAAGGAAAAAAGAACAGAGTGGTAGAAGGAATGAAAGTATTGGGTGGCCTAAGAAAAGTATGGAAGAAAGGAAAAATTTTGAAAGAAATAAAGATAAGAATGTTTGAATGTATGTGTTCACCTTCTGTATTGTATGTGTGTGAAACATAGACGATAAGTGCTCGGTCGAGAAAAAGTTTCAATGTCTTTGAGATGAAAGATTTGAGAGCGATATATAAATTGAGAAGGATTGATAGGATTAGAAATGAAAGAATAAGGGAGATGTGTAAATGGAAGAAGGGTGTAATTGATAGAGAGGAGGAGTATGTGCTAAAATGGTTTGGACATATGTGAAGAATGAAAGAGAACAGAATGGTTGGCAAGGTACGTAGATCCGATGTAGATAGGGGAAGGGTAGGGGGAGGGGAAGGCCGAAGTGGAGATGGATGGATGGAGTGAGAGTGATTTTAATGGAAGGAATTTGAGTTTAGACGAGGGTAGAAGATTTGTGGAGACAGAGATGGAGGGAGGTGGTGAAAGCGTTGAAAGGTAAGAATAGTTATGTTTGTAAGGGAATTGTGGACTGGCACCACCTCACGAAAGTGGGAAAGGTGATAGTGAATATATATATATATATATATATATATATATATATATATATATATATATATATATATATATATATATATATATATATATATATATATATATATATATATATATATAATTAACATCCGCATCCTCATCAAAATTGACATCCGCATCCGCATCCGAACTTTTCGAAAATTCAACATCCGCATCCGCATCCGCACTTTCGAAAATTCAACATCCGCATCCGCATCTCGCACTTCTCCAAAATTCAACATCCGCAAATTGGAAAATATGACATCCGATCCATCACTATATATATATATATATATATATATATATATATATATATATATATATATATATATATATATATATATATATATATATATATATATATATATATATATATATATATATATATAATCTAGTGCAGAGATTACAGTACTGCTCTGTCACCAATGTGTAAGTCTCTCCACACTTCCTTCTGTTGGAACCCCAGTTCTTTCACAGACTCCAATGTAAGGTCTACTGCCATTTTTCCATCTCTTTCTTGGTTTTCCACCTGCAAGAAGGCAGTTGTAAAGTCTTGCAGGATATCTTCCACCATCCACTATACTCACATGTCTGTACCATCTTAACTGCTAATCTCTCAATGATTTCTATGATAGACTTCATGCTTAGCTACTTCTGATATTAACATTTGTCAAATTTTCTTGCTTGGTAACTACTCTAATCAATTTCAGAATTCATCTCTACAACCTCCACCCTACTCCTTTTTCTAGAAGTCAACATCCCTGCTTCCTGTAAGCTGTCTTAAAATCACTGTATAGGCTATGTCAGGTTTTTTAACATTTTCTGTAACACATCTACTTCTCGTTTCAGGAGTCCTACACCTATCAGAAAAGATTTCCTATTCTCTATCTCCTTTAGCATATCTATATCTGAACTTACAACACCCAAATAGTTCTATCCACTGTCCACAACAATTCCAACTCCATCTCATCATCTAACCATTCTCATCACTTTCAGCTCTTATAGTATTTCTCCCCACCTATCCATCATCCTTTGCTAAACATTTCTATCATGTTACTATTGCTGTGTTATCAGCATATATATATATATATACAGTATATATATATATATATATATATATATATATATATATATATATATATATATATATATATATATATATATATATATATATATATATATATATATATATATATATATATATATATATATATATATATATATATAATACGAGGTAATTCATGTGATATAATGGTATTATCATCAAAGTCCACTTCAAAATATAGCCTCATTGGAATCATAAGAAACCAAATTGTTGGAGCAAAACTAAATCAAAACAGCAAGTTCTGTGTCTTATACTTCAATTTATGTGTAGTTAAATTATCCCCCAAGGAAAGTACCATTTTGTAACAAGTTCGTTTTTCTGTTAGGGAAAAGTACAAATTACCACTAAACTAAGTGATCATTCTATTGAAAAAGTTATATTACTGCAAAATAAAAAATAAAAATAAAAAATTGCCTAGATTTATTTACAGAAGGAGGTGGGTAGGAAATCTGATGTGTAAGAGAATAAGCAAGTCAAATTCATTGATAAATCATAAGGTTTATTTGATATTGCCCATAAGAATGAGTTGAATATTGTTAAAAATGAAAAAGATTTTCAATATCACTGCAATGTAAGAAAGGATCATAAGGTTCCATGATTGACATTGATCACAATTTAAAAGTGAGTTAAAAAAAAAGACAGGAAAACATAAAAAAGAAAACGGACAAGAAAGATAACATTTAAGGAAATACAAGATGTCAAGGTTCTTCTACCATCACTGTCAAGGCAGCACTCTAATGACTCAACTCCTGATATACTACCAAACTCAATGAGTAGGTGAACCAAGGACTTCAGGAATGAGAGCTCCACTTGATTTTTTTCACTCCACTTCTTTATGAAACATTAGACAGATCCAAAATCAGTGATCAAAATGCACTGTATCCTTTAATGGCTGCCACAGAAGCTATCAACCATAATATTGAAAATTTAATTATTAATTGCACTTCATTACAATGTCCTCATTTGGAGAAAATTTAAAGAACAGAGACAAGAAGAAATAAAAGACATTCAATTAAATAGATTGCCACACTTGCACACAGATTGTAACAATGGGATGGCAAGCAGCTTCCAGCCTAGTGTTGTGGGAAAAAATTGATAGACTGGCAATATTTTGTTACTTTTCACAACAAAGAACAACTGTTAGCTGATATTCCAACATTCACAAAAGATCAAGCCCTAGCTGCTTACCAAACATGGCTGTAAGAAAAAATACAGGTATTGTGTAGAGATACAACTTCAAACAACACTGGCTAAATAAGTAGTACCTGTACATATTTTTGAAATAATGTTTGATTTGACATCATAACTTTGAATTAGTTTTGAGAAGCAATTTCGATGCATTAATGGGAGCAACTAGGCTTGAGGAAAATGTGGGAATGTGTTCTATTTTAGAGATTAGGTGGTCAAAATATTTAGAATAGTCAGTAGTGTTAAGATATAAATAAAAAGAACAGTATAATTTAGTAATAGATTGGAAAGTTAGACAAAGTCATTAATTTTAAAGATTCAAATTTAGTAACATGAGAAAAAACAATAATGTTGACAATCCATAAATCTGCCTTATGATGAAAACTGAAGATATAGACAGTAAAAGAGTACACTGTCGAGTTTCCTGTTAGAATATTCAAACACCTGGGTTTAAGAACAAAGTGAGGTTTAGATAAAGAAGGTATGTTCAACAATGTAAAAATTAGAATAAAAAACTAATGTTGCATAAATTAATGAAGACCACATAAGTACACATAGGTAATTTTGTGATGGTGCTAACTCCCAGGTGATGATGGGGACAGGAGTGGTATATATAATATAGGGCCTATATAAAAGTGAAAGTGAAGTTAAAGTATAAGTGAAGGAAAACAAACAGTCAGTTCCCTCAAGAACAAAGATGAATTATGGGACAACCCTTAACAGTTTGAAAAGTAGACCAAAAATCAAACAATAAATAAGAAGTTACTCTTTACACCTTTTATTATCATGCTATATTATTACATTGAGAAATGGTTGAATTTGTGCAAAATATATTTTACTCCACTTTTTTTTATTCTTAATTTACCTTTCTCATATTCAGGAAAATAATTATTTTTAAAATGATTAGCATTCACACAAGTGATTAATAAAATCTGTGGTACATATAATGTTTGATCACAACAAATTGATGAATGCATCAATTTAAATAAAAAAATACTTCTAAAATCAAAAATAAATATTTGTAACTATAGCTGAACTAAAATTTAAAAAAAAAAAAAAAATTTCATCTTGAATTTCAAATATTTCTTAAACAATCCCACAATTCATAAAATATATTATATATATATATATATATATATATATATATATATATATATATATATATATATATATATATATATATATATATATATATATATATATATATATATATATATATACTGTATATATAACTCACCAATTACTAGAACCTTAATAGTTTCCTGAAGAAACTTTAATGTTTCTGATGAAGGCTCAAAATCTTGGTGAGAAAAGGGACCAGATCTTTCAAGCAGTTTCTGGACATCAACCCATCTATTTGACCACTCAGGTGACATTTTACAATATATATAGGCTATATATATATATATATATATATATATATATATATATATATATATATATATATATATATATATATATATATATATATATATATATATATATATATAACAAGGTAAATAAAAAAAGTTTTAAAATATTTGTTACAACTAGCAATGCAGTTGGCAAAATGCCAGCTTTAAAAAAAAAAAAAAAAAAAAAAAAAAAACTATGGCAAGTCAATAAGGAAGAGATATTAGATTTCAGAAATAGAGATTTTGGCAAATTTCGAGCAATGCTCAATGAAATTGACTGGGATAAGGAGTTTAATGGTGAAAATGTGGTAATACTTCAAGTAAATATTGACTATACCATTCGGTCTGTGTGTTTTAAAGATAAACACATTAGGTTAGCAAATAGAAAACCTAATTGGTGGAGTAGAGAGATAAAAGAGAAAATCAGTTAAAAGCATAGATGTTTTAAAATATTCAAAGGTAGGAGCAGGGGGGAAGATTTGGAACATTATAAGAGAATTAGGAATGAACTTAACGAGTCAATAAGAAGAGCAAAGAGAATGGCAGAAATTAATTTGGCAAGGAACAATAATGAAGACCTGAAAAAGTTTTTTAGCTAAGGAATATAATCTTCAGATAAGGAATTGGATAATATTTTCAATGCTTATTTTGCATCAGTGTTTACTGAGGAAAGGTTGGATAGCAGTTTAGAGACTAATAGCTCTAGTATACATGTAATGAATAGGTGTGCAGCATTTGAAATTGAGTTAAATGAAATTAAATCTTTACTAGAACATATTGACCCAAATAAGGCAGCTGGGTCCGGATGGTGTGTATGGTAAAATTCTAAAAGAGGGGAGTAGCAGTATTGCAAAGGCACTGTATTTGATTTTTAAGTGATCTATTGCTTTTGGAGAGGTACCTGAGGACTAGAAAACAGCATATGTGGTGCCCATTTTTAAAAAAGGTAGTAAGGAAGATTTAGGAAACTATGGGCCAGTTAGTTTAACATCTCTGGTTGTAAAAATTTTGGAAAAGTTACTGAAAAGTCATACAGAGAAGCATTTAGATAATAACAAGATACTATATAACTCCCAGCATGGCTTTAGAAAGGGTAGATCATGTCAGACAAATCTACTAGAATTTATGGAATATATTACTGAATGTATAGACAGGGGTGATTCAGTTGATGTCATATATTTAGACTTTAGCAAAGCTTTTGATAAGGTATCCCATGTTAGGCTGATGCAAAACTTGTCACAGTGTGGTAGAGATGGAATGGTACACAATTGGATTAAAGAGTGGTTAAAGAACAGAAGGCAGTGTATTACTTAATGGTTATGTCATTATGGGAAACAGTGAAGAGTGGGGTCCCACAGGGTTTTGTGCTGGGACCACTTTTATTCCTATATATATATATATATATATATATATATATATATATATATATATATATATATATATATATATATATATATATATATATATATATATATATATATATATATATATATTGTGAACTTAGGAACATTTATGTGTTCATGCTAATTCTTTTATTTTTCCAGTAATGAGGAAGTGCTATGGGAGACAGTTCGGGGATGAAATAGATGTCAGATTAATTAAAGCTAAGATTATTTTCCTTTTTTTATCTTCCATTTGTAGTTTCCTAATGTATTTTATGTTTCTTCCTTTAGATTACTGTCTATTATAACATAAAAAAATAATACAAAGTTAATTTAACTCTAATCTACAAACAATTATTCTAGATTTGTAGATTGAAAATAGAGAAATAAAATAATATTTTTGAATTATCAACAAAAAAGACTTTACATTAGTATTGGAGCCAGCCACCATCTGGCCAATATGTGAGTCAACACAAATATTTGTCTTAAAAGTTCTAATTAATAAAATTTATCAAAATATCTTATAAATAAAATTTTTCTGATTTTCAGTTTCAACTCTGGAACTAATACAACCATAAACGATTCTAAGTTATCAGTTAACTTCCTCCTTCTTTTATTGAATCAACGATGGATGTTTCTTATTTGACAAACAGTCATAAGAAACCAACATACCCGTCAGTTTTTTACAACCCAATGCCCTGTTCTACATTGTTCTTTGTAAATCTTTCTTTATTGTTCTGCTCGAACTCTGATAATGTCATTATATCTTCTTCATTTTCCTTAGCCATCTTTCAACAATTAAACAATTTTATTTTTTGTTTTTCAATGACCTCCAACTTTTGTCTTTGAATTTATATTAAATCTGCTGAAACTGTTCCTTTTTGGAATCCATACTGCCCTCACAAAGGTCCTGGGGACTTCAGTTCGTGAAAATCAGATCATAATAGCAATTCAACTTCCCAATATCGTTCAGTTGAAGAGGACTTCATTCAACATCATCCATCAGAAAAGGAGAAGAGGCCGATTCAACGGATCAACCCACCAATGGACTTAACATCAACAGTGAGTTTTACTACAACTATATTTAATTTAATTTTCTCTTGTTGGTTATATAAGGTTGCACGAAATAGCTAACAGAGAAAATTAATTGGCAACCTTGCCAGGATTCCTGAAAGGAAATAACGAAACCAACTATAACAATGGCAGAAAATACCAAAATGAACAATGATGAAACTGAAACTAAGGTGTATATGGATCAGTTGATTGAATCGGAAGCATATTTCCCAATCATCAATGATGCAGAGTCCACCCCAGAACAACAAACTGATAACCCGAGGGGTGAACCTTTACATGATTTCCAACCCGTGGATCAATGCACCATGGTAAAAATGCAAGAAATGCTTGCGGAGGCTATGAGGTATACGCGAGTGGTGGATCTAAGACTGAGCAAGCAAAATATCACAATAATGGGATTATTATCGGCTCGCTTAGATCACCACCATCACCGGAGCGGTCGGTAGGTTCTAAAGAAAGGAAATCGTCCGTTGCAGCATATCGCGAGGTTGACGGTGGAGTACACCAACCACCATCATTACCAACCTTAAAGAACCCCACAAAGCACACCCCGTATCTCGACAGAGAACATGACGGATAAGCAATCCCGGGAATTCATGGCGGAAAGTTTAGGAGAACAACAGGCTCACAACGCTATGGTTTCGCAGACACTTGCGATAATGAGACAACTATTTAACAAGCCTAAATCCAACAAGGCTGTTCCACCAGCAAAATTCAATCCTGGCACAGACCAAGACCTGAAAGTACTCTTCCGCGAATTCGAAGAATATTGTAAAGTCCTGTACCCAACACAACGACAGGATTGGTTAAGGCTAGGGATGCCGAAAGAGTTTCGATATATATCGATATAAATATTTTTTTACGATAGTATCGAAAAATATCGATGATATTTTCAAAACCGATATATCGATATATCGATATTTTATCCTCAGTATCGAACCAACGATATTTTTTTCCACTTCTAGAAATTTTAAGTAGTTTTCTGCTCCCTTATAAAATAATATTTAAGCAAAATTTGTGATATTTTTCATGTGAGTATATATATATATTATATATATATATTATATATATATATATATATATATATATATATATATATATATATATATATATATATATATATATATATATGGTAAAGATTAAGAAGCTTTCTGACCTTCAATATTTGGAAAATATCGATATTCGAAAATATCGATATATCGAAACATCGATATGCCAATTCAAATTTTTTGATATTTGTGTTATTATTATTTTGTTTTCATTTCATGTATGCCTATTATTCTAATTATTTTTATAATTATTATTATTTAGTTTTCTAGCGTACTTAGTTCGACTTATCATAACCTGAACTACCGAAGTTGCCGTAAAATAGAGGCCTAACCTATACAAGAACGTTGCGCGAGATACAGGCCTACTGCCGTATTACACCACGTACATACACACATAAGTATATATATAATACTATATATATATATATAACTATATATATATATAATATATATATATATATATATATATATATATATATATATATATATATATATATATATATATATATATATATATATATATATATATATATATATATATATATATATATATATATATATTAAAAATTGCACCATATCCCGCATGATGCAGGGTGGTGTCGACTGCAGAAAGTTTTCACATTCCTACAATCATACGTGGGAAGAATGAAAAACTGGTTGAAAAGGTTTCCCAGCCTTTAGAACCATGCGAAGAACTATTCTTCATTTAACTCGACTGCGACGAAATAATCATCCTTTATTGACCAGAAGTTACTTCTAACTTAATTCTTTTTTTTCTTTTAATTTATAATTTTCCATTTTACTGCCGAAAGTACGTTGTGTTGAAAGATGTGTTTCTTCAGAAAAAAATAATTTTATTGAATTTCTGTTAATTTACTTTTTAAAAAAAAAAAAAAAAAAAAAAAAAAAAAAAAAAAAAAAAAATTTTTTTTAGTTTTTTTATTTAACTTTGGTAAATATTATCCTTCTTATCAACAAACTTTGCAACCTCAGGAAGATCTCAAAGCCTCATTTTTAACAGCCTACCCTTTTGCTCTCATCTGCTCTTCACATCCCTTTTCTTCTGACTTTCTTATGATGTTTCTGACTTCTTCCCATCTGCTTCCAACCACATCCACTCTCGACGGCAGTCAAATCATATATATATATATATATATATATATAATATATATATATATATATATTATATATATATATATATATATTATATATATATATACCCTATAACACCCTAACTTCAACCTAAGAGACAAAAAAATTATTACTTTAAAAAAAAAAAGAAAAAAGATAAAAAAGATAAAAAGAAAAAAAAACTAAAACTTATTGTTAAAATTTATTTCTGGTGTTTGTTGTTTTTAGCCATTTATTTTGTAATAAAATATATATATATATAATATATATATATATATATATATATATATATATATATAATATATATATATATATATATATATATATATATATATATATATATATATATATACCTATGGTGGGCAAAGGCCGGAAGCCTACCAATATTCATTTGAGTTGGGGAACAGTCGGAAATCTGGTCGCTAATATATATATATATATAATATATATATAATATATATATATATATATATATATATATATATATATTATATATATATTATATATATATATATATATATATATAATATATATATATATATATATCTTTGTTATATCTATGGATTTCTTTTTATACTTCCACAAAAATTTCGGGCCCTCCGCAGGCGTGGTCCGCGTGGGCTTTACTGCTTCTCATTGAAACCTTAATTTCTTTTTAAAAAACGTAATAGTTAGACCCTTGAAATTTTAAACTAGTAAAGTACGTTCCATGGATCATCAAATTATATATTATCTGATTCTCTAACCGCTATAGTTCTGTTTAAATAAGTGTTAGAGAACAGGAAAAGCCAAATTTTGCGTTCTAGCACACGGACGCATATTTCATGGCACAATCGGCCTATAATATGGCACGTTGGGTCATAGATTAAGATCGACGCACTTGGGGTCCCCTTTAACGGCTTATAACTCTTTAACGGCAAGTCGTAGAGGGATAGGGACTTCAGATTCAGAATTCTCTACCCTGAAATAAGATTTTTTTTTAGCTTTTCAGGATTTTCAAGTGTACAATTGATGCCATATAAGCTAAACTTAAAATATCTCTTAACTCACCTATAACATAGATTTCGTCATGCTGAGACAGAATATGAATATCTCAGGATCCTACGAGCTTCCATTCAGGATATATGCATGGCCCCTCAAAAAAATTATTGAAAAATTTTGTCGAAATCAAGTTCTGTGATTTCTTACAATTTCTAAATTACAAGAGATAGAGCAAAAATATTTAATACCTGAATTGTAAGTGTCTTTTAGAACTTAAAGCCTTCTGGGATCATTCCTTTATCTACTACGGTTGAGGAGATATAGCCCCCAAAAGTTGACAATTTTCTTTTGTATGCTCTGAGAGTATGACAAACTACCTTGGTTTGTATGTCGGCCTTTAACTCAAAAACAGTAATATTCAGAAGAACCAGGATTACAAATTTGGAATCAGGGGTTCCAAATCCTTAGGTGTCCAAAATATCAAGCCGATCTATCCATTGATAAGAAAGTTATAAGAATTTAAAAACTTACACAAACTTTGATTGGAATATTTTAAAAGTTAATTAAACTTAAAATGGTTTCACAGGCTTCCACCTATTAATTAAAACTTAAAAGATTCGACCCATACCCAACTGAAACCGAAATTATCTTTTCGAACTCATTTTTTCAGGCGTTTAAGTGCCATATGAGGGTCTATTTTCGTAGGAATTGAAAATTTTTCTCAATTTTTGCTAATATTTATTTATTAGCATTTTTATGGAGGTAAGACAATAGAACTTATTTTTGATCGCCTACCTCCCAGAAAATGAGAAAAAAAATCAACTTTTCGATTTTATGAGCAAGTTCTTTTCCAAACTCTGAAAAACGTTAAGTACATTTTAGATATATTGAAGTTCATTTTCGAAATGAAAAGGTCATTATATTGTAAAACTAATTATGGGCCACCATTTTTGCCTCTTGTCACTTCTCGCTATCTGCTACAGTTATTGAGATATCAGCGGATTAATAAATCTTAGGCTTTACTTCTAGCAATCGCAGCAGGGAGTTGCCTCTTGAAATGTACTTTTTCAGAGTCTCGGCCTAAAGCGACAGTGCCGGAGAGCGACTTCTTTAAGAACTTGGTATCAAAACTTACTATTTCAGAGCATCGTCCCTAAGTATATAAAAAAAAAAAAAAATTTCTTGAGTGACTTTTTAGCGGAAATTCCCTATACATAAGACAACTTGTATTTGATATATATATATATAATATATATATATATATTATATATA
>SEYY01000299.1:0-15000 GCA_009176605.1 Armadillidium nasatum
ATATATATTATATATATATATATATATATATATATATATATATATATATATATATATATATATATATATATATATATATATATATATATATATATATATATATTATATATATATATATATATATATATAGGTTTTCAAAAATGTTAAGTGGCAGTGCTTACTCGTTTTAATATCTTTTTTTTCTCTTTTAAATAACAGAAATTACAAGGTGGTAAATATCTATCTATTACTTCTTAAAACAACAACAATAATAATAATAAAAGACTGCAATTAAATTTGTTTTAAATATGATCTTAGGTTTTAGGTATCATTGTGTATGTATACATCTATATATGACTGATTGTCAAAAAGTCATCATCAATAATAATAATTTTTATAGAGATTACCACCGCTAATGGGTAAGGCTTCATTCAATAAATAGGAATTAAATAATAATAAATAATAATCCATAAACAAATACAGTGGATCAATCTTAATATCCTGTCATTTCATTATTCTATTGCCACTTGAGAAATTTTTTCCCAATTCTTCTTATTGCGAAATCTTAATAATAATTAAGAAGGCCTTCTTTACATGTCTAACTTTTGCAATTTACTTCCAAAATCCCTTTCTTCTCAATATCTCAACTCTTATCCTTTTTGTGAGTAATTATCCTCCAACTCATACATTCCTAACTTCATTTTTATTATTCATACAATATCTTAACTCTCCTTTAGTTGTGGTCTTTCAATTTAAGGGTATCTCCCACCTAGTTTGAACCATCTTCCCTAACATTTCTCCAACTTTATTTTACGTATAATTCAAGTAAATACTTTCTGAATAAATTTCCCATTCGTAATCTGTTGTCCATCAGAAGATTCGAATAAGCTGTTCTTTAAATAATTACCTAAAGTTCTCTCAAAAATTAAATAAATAAATTAATAAATGAGTAAATAAATAAATAAATACAAAAAAAAATCTCTTAATATCGATATAATCTCAATGTACAATGAAAGATTAACTTAAATCAACTTATATGTAAATTTTCCTTAGTAATTTACAAATATTCCTTTTTTATCTTTTCAACTTTAAAATAATTAAACAAAAAATATAAAATTACCTAATAATATTTCTCAATATTTTTAGCACTTAACCTTTATTTTAAATTAATAAATTTAAAACTAACATTTTCCTATCTTTTAATTTTGGATTTCTTTTTAAAGTTTTTACTTCAACAATTTCATAACTCTTACACCTTATATTTTTATCCATACTTTATGAGTTTTCAGTTACAATCACACACAATAATAATTGCGGTAAATAATAATAATAATAATAATAATAATAATAATAATTTATACAAAAAAAGTGAAAAACTATTTCTAACAAAATATATATCATTACGGTTATGAAAATGGTGAATTCCTTAATTTAAGTGAAAGTATAATATACGAAGAACTTAAAAACAATTTTACAATTAACGTAATATTTACTGCATCTCAAATTTCATCATGGCTTTTTACGAAACTGAGCAAATTTTCTCAATTCTACTTCGGCATCCTGGAATTAAAAATAAGAAATAAAAAAAAATTATTTTAGAGGATAGTAGGTAAACTTGGCATTAGTAAGACAAAATATGGTATGTTTACTAAAAAATTTGAAGCAAAAATAAAATAAAAATTTTCTAAAAACTTAAAGAAATTTTTTTACTTTACGTGAAAATTATCTTTCATATGAATGAAGGAGAAGGTGAGTTACAGTTCTAAAATTCAGAAGCCGAACTGCCCTTTAAATCAATTCATTTATTCTGTTTACCTTGTTTAAGATACTTACGATGGTCTTTTTAATTACTAAGTTGTTAAATAAATTTTGAACTATTTTCGACAATTCGTTAATTAAGATTTCACGAACGTAAAATATTCTTTGAAGATTATATACTAATGTATACAACTTAACAAAGTAAATGTGAATCTATCATGCGAGTTGATCAATCAGATTTATATTATAAGAATGGATCTAGGAGTACTTCTGCAATGCTCTAAGATCCACTGAACACAAGAAAAAAAAGTAAATGATAATATAAAATAATTTTGGAAGCTAGAATTTTTTATCTCTTAAAATACAATCATTTGATAGAGAAGCGAAAATCTTTACAAGACTGATCATATGAAAGGAAACTCCAAAAAATAATAACAGAAGGATGTTTAAATTGTGTCATCCAAGGTGTTATAATGGGTTAGATTGTGTAAAGGTGAGAGGAAGAAACCAATTTTCTGGTTCTCTGAAAACAGTCAGTTTTCCATAACCCAGCTAGACAAAAAACGGGAGTCAGTTGTTCAAATAAATCTATTGTTATCCCTAGCAACTGTTTCTTTCTATTGAGTTGGGTGGTTTTCAAAACAGATTGAAAAGTTTTTATAGAGTTTATAGTTTTAACAGAGAAAAAGTGCAAAAAAGATTTTTGGGAACACATTTTTTTTTATTATTATTAATTTTTTTTTTTGAAAAAGCAAAATAAACAATTTACCATTATAGGGTGTATAGGATATAATCATAGTCTGGATCATACGACTTCTTGCCAAAGGAAGATGAAGGTGGTATGCACAACAACACTAGTGAAGTATTGAACTGCATAGGTATTATCACAAGATGATTCTTATAAGTATTGTTGGTATAGTTTTAGACCACATGAGTTAATCCTGTAATAAGATTACACGTGCGCATGTAAGGTGCTGACGGAGAGGAGCTCGATCTGTGGAATGTGTACTATTTGGAACAATAAAGTTAGGCGCAATATGAGGGCGATGCTTATATTAGGAGAGAAAGAGGAGAAAACAGATTATAGATATGAAGAACAGTTAGGAGGTTTTTATATGAAGAGAGTTGATTTCAACAATTGAGTAATAGAAGTGGACCTAGACGAGCCCAAAGAGATGAATATGTTCACCCAAATTCTTTCAGATTGTACAATTGTCCCAATCTATGACCCATGTATCAAGGATTTGTAATAGGAACGTAAGAAGCAGTCAAGAATGCTAAAAACAAAAAGAAGCTCAGATATTGGCAACACTTAGTAGTAGAATAGAATGTAGATGGTGGTGTCAAAGTAAGGATCTATGTATCAAAAGGCAAAATGAGTGACGAGAGGTAAAAAAAACTGAAATGGTATTAAGAACAAGATATATATGGAGAAGAGTGCAGTAGTAGGAATGCGTTAGAAAAGTAATAGTATAATAAGGTAAATAGAAAAGGGTATTGTGGAGTTCTGAGAAACAAAAAAGTAAGAGAACTCATGAGGAACACCAGAGGGTGAATATACAGAAACGGAGGACCCGAGGTCGCCATACCACTAAATACTTGAGCAAGTGCTCGAAAACTCCTAGAGAAACGTCTGAAAGAAGAACTGATGCGAGACATCACGAAAGAGATGAGAGTCACTATGGTGAGAAAGGAGGGAATTTTCACCGCTACAGAAGGGAGTAAGTTTTTGGCAAGCAAGCCAGAAGCACACACAAATGCCAGAAGCGAGAGACTTTACCCCTCTCAAACTGCAGCACAATATATGGAAGACACAAGAGGAATCATTGTGTTACAATGACGAACCCCATCCAAAATACAACAAATATCGTCCCCGAAGTATATCCTAAAGGGCACGAAGACCATAAAAAATAAGTCTAGCTACACTTAGAAGAGCGATAGAAATGTAGTTCGTCATGTTCTACGTGAATCCTATCCAATAAAAACAAAGTCAACAGAGAAACAAGATTACTAGAAATAAGACAGCACGAAACATAGAAGTGATCAAAGGAGAAAGACTTGAGTCACTCATCCAGACCACAATGGAAATTAGAGAAGAGATTGAAGTGAGTATGTGTCTCTTCACCAATTTTAGTACAGAGAAACACAAGCGAATATGAGAGCTAACAGCCGAGTCAAGATAGGATCCTCTAGGAGAGAAGACTATCTAGTAACCCTCGTACAGAAGAAACACACAAATATTATTTGAGAATCGGAATCTATGAAAAAATCACGCAATGACTGTCCACAAATAAGAAGAGATATAAAATATCATATATATACCACGATGCAAATCCACAAAGAAGATTGATGTACAGCATAAGAGCTGCTACAAATCGAGTGCACGAGGCTTATACTTTAACTCGGAAGCACACTCCCTAACATGAAGGCACCACGACAGGGGAGACATGTCGCATCACGGGTGACTCCATCCATAGTGCCTCTACGAACTTGAAGGTTCATAATATGCGAGATTTTTTAGATTTATCATGGGATATATCCGCAGCTGCGGAGGCACTGGACATAGAAAGAAAAAAATAATAATAAAACAAGGTGAAAAATAAAGATACTCTATGATAAGGGAATACTTGTGAGAGAAACAAGCGAGTGATAAAGAGGTACTATGGAGAGAGACAGCGAGAGCACGGCACACGAATAGAGCGAAAACTCTTAATGCGGAAGATACATAGTTACGAGTGTGATATGAAGTATGAAGAAAACTAGGACGACGACATGAGAGTAAGTAGAGATTAGCCTTTTCAGAAAGGAGTTTAATAATGAATGTCTTATCGAGTATATGCTCGAATACAGAACGCTAGGATGAAATAAGAATGAGGATTGGTAATATGGACGCAAGAGAGTATTACGACAACGTCAATGGCTAACGTTATGGATAATGGATTAAACGTACAAGAAGAAGGGCCAGAAATTAATTTAATCAGTAGTTGCACATAGAGACCATGGCGTACGACAGACAAGGAAAGTCTACGGCGGTTTTAATGAAAGTATAAGCGCTAGTCCGCGAAAATCTCCCCTGCGCAATTGAGCGTAATGAAACTCGCAGAGAGGTGAGAAATGGATAAGAATAGCCAAGAGCATATGTATATTGGAAGAGAGGAGAGTATTATGTCTCTCATTTCACAGGGAAAAACACTGAGTGTTTGAGTGCCGCATGCTAATCATCAGATGTAGAAGGGCAAGAGAAACAAGATATTGCCATCAGAGAGAGAATTCTATAACACAGGTTTTGTAAGAGAGTACAGAGAGGAAATTTTGATAATATTAGGAAAAGTATAGATGCGGAGACGATGGAACTTATGAATTCCGAATAAATTGCACACAGTAAACATAAGTGTTGTTGTTTCGTCCGTCTAATGTGTTAGTTTTACGGCTTCCTTTTATTTCACTTTTGAAGATCTCGATTCACATAACTAGAGGAGACAGGTAAAAATCCTTGTTACACAACAGCACCAGGAGATCATGATAGGCGAGAGGAGTTTCACAACCAAGTCTTTAGGCTTTAGAAAAAATGCACACAGGAGTAGCTGTAGTTCTCTAAGTAAGAACAGAGACTGTGACGCATCTGTCCTACGATTCCCATTAGCACCACCACTTACACTGAGATGCATCAAGTAAATATGAGCGTCTTTTAAAGTGTAGGAGCGAAGTGGCGTTGGAAGACAGCTGATACGCGCGAAGAAAACAGTCACTTTATATATCATAAGATAAAATGAAAGACGAATATAGAGATCAGAGAAAATTACATATAGTGAATTGCAGAGGGAAAAACAGCAGTAGACAATTATAAATTAACAATAAAGGTAAAATATTAGGTGAAGCATTAAATCAAAATTGTAAGACAAAATGAAATTGCGTGTTCTAAGATAACAGTGATCTAACGATCTCGGAGGAACATGATGGATTTCGATCCATACTAGTTTCTCGAGTATAATCACTTGGCTCAGATCGGTTAAGAATGCTGAATTGAATAAGTGAGTAGTCTCTTACCTTAGAGCGCTCACATCGTAACTCATGCTCTCACTAGTCATGGAGTACGGCGAACTAACCCGACAAACACACACTACTAGATTGCGATGAAATACGCCCTCCTAGAAATAGGACGCCTAGCAATAGAGGACTTCAGCAATTCTGATGCGTGGCTACTTATGTACATGGTTGATCTCAGTTCTGCAGAGTCGAGCCTAGTGATTAGAGAGAGAGTTAGAATAGAAAAAAAACAAAGAAAAAAACTAAGACGCGATAAATTTCTTGATTCTAATTAGATCAGAGGAAACATGCGCTATATATACAAAAGTATATGAAGTATAATGTATTAGTTATATAAGGATAGACAGAATCATTAAGCCATAAAACATCGAATTAAGGAGATTCTAGATTTACGAGAATTGTCACAGGAGTGTTAATGTTAATATATGCACAGACTCCACCATTTAGACAGAAATTGTGAAAAAAGTTGTAGTTATAGACATTAAGATTGCTAGAGAAAGAATCCCTGTCCAGCTGGGTCTCAGACAGAAGCGAAAGGTTAGGACGAGAGTTAGAGAGGGTGGTGTTATACAAGTACAGACGTAGTATATAATATATATATATTATATATCATATAACTGCGAGATTAGATCAAATAGAGCCCACGAAACGTTATAGGTAAAGGAGTAGTAATTATTAAAGATAAGGCCCAACGTCACTACGCCCAGCCTACATACTATAACGAACACTCAATCAAATTAGGCATTTAAAAAAAAAAAAAAAAGATCACGCACGACCACACGCACACACTCAGACAAGCACGTTCGCACACACCAGCTTACTCACGCAAGCACACAAGCTAGCACACAATACAGTAAACTAATTAAAATAATATTGTTAAAATTATTAAAACTATTAAAATCGGTTTTGAAAATATTGAAGCTATAATTATTAAAACAAATTAATTAGTAAATTTATACTACAGAAATTCACTTAATAGGTCGAAGAAAAGTAAGCTTAAAACGGTAAAATTTTACTTAGGTTAAAACCGATACTTATCTTGGATTTGACGAACTTCACTGATAATAAAAATAACGTATAATTAATTAAAACACTAAAAGATAAAACACTGAACACTAAAGAAAAACACACATTTAACACAAAAAACACACACACAGCCATAGAAAACCTATCAAGACACAACCTTTCACTAAGAGAGCTAAACTAAAAAACTAATTATATATATATATATCTTATACTATATAATATAATATATATATATAATATTATATCTATACCTTAGATTAATCAATATAATATATATACGGCGTGAAGATGTATGCAAGTCTAATAAAGGAAGTTATGATGAGTAGTAAAAAAATAACAGAAAAGGGAGTGCTTCCAGTCTTTACCAATAAAGTAAATGAAGATTGAGCATAGCGGTTTAAGTCTGGGGTCAGAGAAAGGATGAGACTGTGAGAAAGGGATGGTCGCACGACTCTACTCATATTGGTAGTACAGTCTCGACGGTAGTCCAGTGCTACGCATGGTTATGAGATGTAAGGCATTGCCAGTAGGTATAGAGTAGTCTGAACAGCTCACACTTTCTTCTTCCCCGGTGGGATTGTTGAGCGTCTTTTCTCTCACGTAGAAGACCTATAGAGATTAGGGACTACTGATATATCACGACACCTACCATGCGCGCGCGAGCAGATGCTTATACTAGTTAGTGAAGACGCCTTTCGCAAGTATCATCTCCAAAAGTTCTGGTGTAGCGCTCGAGCTTCAGGGCGACACCAATTACCCTATTTAAAGCAGATAACTGCAACTACGGCGTCGCGCGCTGACCTGTACAATCCTTCATGTCGTCAAGGCGCCTCGCCCAGTAACTATTCTTTCACGATATCATCATCGTAGAAGCCTTGGTTTCAAAGGCAAAGAGAAGCTCAACTCGTTGACCTTTTCAAGTATAAGATTTTCACCGCAACGACCAATGTTAAACGAGCAAGCAAAATTATGACGCACAGCTGACATGGCTCTGCGCCTGTCGCTGCGTTTTCGAAGATGTCTTATATTCTGTGTCGAGATAGAGAGATGGCAGGAGCTGAGATCTTTTTGATGCGCTTTCGTACCGACTCAGCGCATTGCCAATTTGAACTATGAAAAAGACAGAGGTTCGTTGTTCAAACATCCTTGCGTCAATTAACTGCTGCTGGGAGGGGGGGGGGTCCTTCAAACTGAAAGGAGTAATGAAGGGTGGAGTTTATCCAGGCATAGAAGTGGATAGGTGATTAATAATTTAGAAGGCTCCATTAATGATACAAGTAGAATAAAACGTTGTCGGATAGTAATAGAACCCTGGGGAATCTTCCCATCTATTAAAAGATTCTTAAACGGATTGAACTTGGTCGACATCTATCAACATCGCTAGATTATAAAATCAAGAATCTCACAAAGAAAAATCCGATAGAGAAGACAAGGGGAGAGGATTGGTTCTAAAAGAGGGAAGTAATTATTTAGAAATCAAAAACTTTGTGCCAGACTCTTTCGAAAGGCCTTCGACATGTCTAGCGCCCCGAAAAAGATTCACGAAATGCCGAAGAGTGGAGGACCAAGAGTCAGAGAAAAGGGAAAGAAGTAGAATGTTTTTTACGGAAGCCATGCTGGCGATCAGAGATAAGATTTGAAGAATTGAAATGTTTTCAAATCATCCTGTTAAGGATAGATTCGAAAACTTTTGAAAAAACGGATTTTTAAGAAATGGGACGGTAGTTGGGAAGTTGAGGGTCTCGCTTCTTAGGCACAGGCTGAATGTAAGCAAGTTTTGAGCAATAAGGGAAGGTTGAAGTAGAAATGCATAGACGAAATAGTTTACCAACGTAGGGTGAAAGCTCGGAAGCACAAATTTTGAGAACTACACAAGGGATACCATCAGTATTAGAAGAGTTTTTGTACATATTGATAAACAGTTTTTTTTTCCAGTGGAGTAAAGAAATGAGTCTTTAGAAGAAATTAAAATTTTAGCATAAATGAGTTAGAGGGGGATGAAGGAAGAGGGATAGCTCAGGAATCGTCTAAAGTTGAATTAGAGGCAAAAATAAGCGAAGAGTTCAGCTTTAGAAGGTAAAACGTCAGTTGTGCCATAAGAAGATACCAGAGGAGGGAAAGAGGAAGAAGCAAAGGGATTTTTACAAAATACCATAAAGGGCATGATAAGAATCAGAAAGATTATTGTTTTTCGACGGAAAAGAGTTTTAGGTGTTACGGAGGATAGAATTTTGCACGATTCTGGGATGAAGCAGATTAATATAAATTGTCTGCACGATATTTTTTTCTTCTAGCTTTGACGACGAGTAGTTCCGTAATGAGCGCATCACTGCAGGCTGAATCAGCCAAGAACATGATTTAAGTCAAGTGTTTGTACCACATCGGAGCATCATGTCGTTATGTTAATGTGCCGGTCTAGTACTGGAAGGGGAAAGATAACTGCACTCTTTGCAAATATTGTATCGCTCTGCGCATGCCTTAGAGTGGACTAGGTTAATCAACCTCTCCGCGATCTCAACTTGCAGCTCCGTCACCACTAACTGACCATGGAGCTCCTCGTCACGAGACGCAATAAATATTAACTACTGAATTCCGCAGATAAGGATAATATATCCTTCTTATATATATATTATATAATTAGTAAAATATATATATATATTAATATATATATATATATATATAATATATATATATATATATATATATATATATATATATATATATATATATATATAATTATATATATATATTAATATAATATATTTATATATAACTACACACCAGATTCTTCGGCATCAAGATTGGGTGCAACTGACTTTAGACCATTAGCTTCAGTTGTAATTTTTAAATCTTCTTTCTGAATAGATTCTTTTAATGATTTATTATAAAGCAAATCAGCAGCAGACGTAACTTTCATGCTATCCCGACTGTCTTCAGTACTCAAGCTTCCATTACAATACAAGAACCACCCTGCAGCCTGCAATTGCCTTCAAAATAATTTTTAAAATATTATTATTATTATATTATTATTTTTATTAATTATTACAGTATCCGTTAGTAGTAGTAAGTAGTAAGTAGTAGTAGTAGAAATAATATGGCCTGTTTGAAACGCGCTGTAAAATTGGTCTTATAAGTCATCAAAGTTGTATATTTCAGGTTGAAATTGGAGTAGGATATTTTGAGAAATGAGTAAGCAGCCCAGGATTTAAATACTTTATCGAGATGACATTTTCATAAATGAGATACGTTTCTACATTTCTTATACCGATCTCAGTGAAATAAAAATAATAAAGGATCTGCAACTAAATGAAAAGTTTCTGATTAATATTTAATATTTACAAGGCATTCAAGAATTTAGAAAAGGTAAAAGCTACATTGACCAGATATTTATAAGAAACATAATAGAACAATGCAAAGTGTGGAAGAGAACTATGCATTCGACATAGGGACCGACCGGGATTGAAAGCCTGTAGAGACGCTGCGGCCAGGTTCCGAGATCTGGTAGCTCTGATCTGCGCTAGCAGGTAGAGTGTGCAACTGCTGCCGGTCGCGTCGAAGGTGTGTCGGCTACTGGGCGATACCGAGGGGATGTTCCCCAGATGGAGTATGAGCCGTAGCTAGGTCTCGCCATTGTTGACGTACGAGGCGGCGCTCTGATGTGGAAAAACACAAGGGCTTCCTTATATATATATATATATATATATATATATATATATATATATATATATATATATATATATATATATATATATATATATATATATATATATATATATATATATATATATATATATATAATATTGGTATTTGGCAAAAATATAAGTTTAAAAAGGATAACATTCTAAACTCAAAACCTATTTTTTGTACATTTTTATTTAAAAAAAAACTTAAATCATAAAATATATTTTTATAAACAATATAAACAATTTTAACGAATTGTGACTTAAAATTACCTTATTTTAATCATAGGAATTTTATATTGCATAAATGTAGGTCATAAAAAGAAATGTAAGGAAGTAAAAAAAGATACATTCCTGAATATTACTGACGTAAACTTATTTAAATAAATAGTTTTCTCTATGAAATTTCACATAAGGAAAGAAAATTTGAAAAGTGATATAGGAGAATATGGCTAAAAAAAATTGGGACATTGATTTGAATAATAAACAGTTACGACTCAAAAATAAATAAATAAAATGTTTTATGTAAAGCAGGAGGCCAGACACCTTTATTTCGATGCTTATAATCTACTCACCTCTATTTCAATCTAAAGCATAGCAACAGGAAGAATACTACTTTCACATTTAAAGGCAACTAATAACGAAGAGATCATCAACAGTTAATACTTTTTTTGTTCCAAAAATGCGTTCATTAATATTCTTTGCATCGCTAATACAAAACGATCTTATTTTTCTAATACATTTAATAAATACATTCAAGTATTTTAATATTTTCAATCTAAGATAAATACAAGGGCTTTAAGAAGAAAGCGACCGAGCTTTTTCAGCGGACCTTTTCGTTTTTTATTTATTTGGGACTGACTCCAAACAGAACTTGAGATGCTGACGTCAGCCGAAGATGCTGTATCACTCATCGAACCTGAAATGTATAAAAAAATTTATTAATCTCTAAACAGTATTTCTTCAGAAACCTTTCTTTACATTGTTAATGCTCATCAAGTGATAAGTAAGGCGATTTAATAAATACATTATATAATAAGTTTCTATCTCGAGTTTCTTTCTTGCTTTGAAAGAGAAAATTATTAATTGATCATATTTTTAAAATTAAATTACTGTGGTATTTCTTAAGCAATCGAACGACTAAATGCAAGTAACAAATTGACTTCACTCGTACAACTTTGATTAGAGAACAATACATATTAATTCTCAATAATAATTTTTAATCTAATATCTAAATCAGAAAATATTTGCTGTAAATCAATATTTTTTTTTCCCTATTCTAAAAATCGAATTTATTCATTACTTCTATTTTAAACTATATATATATATATATATATATATATATATATATATATATATATATATATATATATATATATATATATATATATATATATATATATATATATATATATATATATATATATATATATATATATATATATATATATATATATATATATATATATATATATATATATATATATATAATGGGATTAAGCAGGTTTACACTTTTAAAAAATTTTCTTTGCGCCAAAGACACCATAAGAATTAGAAAATAAAAATATATTAATATTCACTTTATACTCAACATAAAATTAATTCCTCAGAAGATCTGGCGAATTAAAGTAGTAATGGTATTACTAATACACTACTACTATTACTACTAAAAAATTTATTACTCTCTGCCTTTGGTTCATTGGACATTATAAAAGAAACCGATAAAATATATATTAATTAAACATTGCTCCTCGTTCTCTGGAAAGTGAATAAATAGAGAAAATCATCAAAACTTCGACTTTAGTCGATATTAATATTATCTATCCCTACTTGTCGATTACTTCAATCTAATATAATAAACCAAATTAGAAAGATTCACCCATAATATTAACATATTTATTATTTGTTGAAAAATAAATGTCAAATCGGAAACATTAAGTTACAGTTTTTAAAATGGTCAACCACTTAAATAAAGACTCTCAATGAATGTTTCCAGTAACGGAGTAAAACGAGAGAAACTGTCATTAATTTTTCCATTCTATTTTTAGCTTTTACTTCCCTTCAGACAAAGAAATATTTAATTGAATGTTTATATATATGTGATAAGAACCCATATTTCATTCAATAAATTTTGAAGAAATAAATTTTATACTTGGTATCGTTTTCGTTATATATCCCTTAAGAAGAAAACTTGGGCAGAATAACCTGAAGTAGAAGGCAAATTATTAAATTCGGAAATTAACTTCCCTTATTAAAACCAAAATTAAAATTTTAAACGTTTTATATTGACGAAAATATATATATATATATATATATATATATATATATATATATATATATATATATATATATATATATATATATATATATATATATATATATATATATATATATATATATATATATATATATATATATATATATATATATATATATTATCCATCACAGTCTCCCACACAAATGAGAGTTTTTCTTTTCAGTCAACCACTAACACAATATTGTTAGCAATCGTTAGAACGCTGATCTCCGAATTACTCTCATGCATATACATTTCAGCTTTTCATCTATTCATGTCTCTAAGTTCACTATGAATAAAGATATTAAATATCCCGGGAGACATAATACAACTCAGTCTCAGACCTACATCTACTTCAAACAACCTCCCTTTCCTTCCTTTTACTCTTGCTCATAATTTACTGTTCTTATAAAATGCTATATATATTATATATATATATATATATATATATATATATATATATATATATATATATATATATATATATATATATATATATATATATATATATATATATATATATATATATATATATATATATATATATATATATATATATATCACCTTTTGAATTGTGAGGGCAAGCTAGTTTTGCAACTTCTGCGAACCAATCCATAAAGTCTGCATACTTCTTAATTTCTTCATCTGATACAGATTTTTGAGTTCTATTAATCAAACTCATTACGTGATTCTGAAATTTAAATTTAGATTACTATAAAAATACATTTTTTTTTACTCTTAAATAATTCCTGCTATAGAGCACAAAATTAAAATTATGAAAAAGATTCATTGGTGTTGAGAATTCAGTAAACCTTCTCATTAGAAATCAAAAGGTAACTTAAAGGGAACTTTTATTCAGGGGTTAAGATAACTAAGTCTACCTTCACAGATCTACTTTATAACAAAACTGTTTCAATAATGAGATCTAAATTACGTAAAAATTAAAGATAAAAAGATATCTATGACAGAAATGCTAAATTATGGTTAGGATACTTCATTTTTTTTCTAAGATAAACTATGAAATAATGCAATAGAACGTATTAATAACGATGAAAGAATTATATGTCATGACTGTCAATAAACCCACAATAAAACCCACAATATTTGTTAAACTTACGAGAGTAATAATTTTTAAGCTCACTTCTCCAAGACCAGACATACTAAAGATCCCACGTAAAACTTCATTTTCGTCCGCTGACAAACCTTCATCTTCACTATCGGACCCTTCAGGTCTTCTACCTTTCAAGTCATCTTCCAGGCGTCTTAGGCGTTCGTCAGAGTCTGAATGACATTCAAGGGTCTCTCCTAATTTTTTAACATGAAAATGAGCAATTATCATAATTCCATTTCAAAGAATAGTTTTCTAACAGAAAAATATATACAAATTTCCCAATAGTAATTAATCATGAGACTGAAAGAGGTCAATTGATAAATCTTAAGTTTTTGAAGTCAGAGAAACCTGAAGGTTTTGTGTAGGAGTGCAGAATAAAGATAAAGGAGCAAGAAATTAAAGGAAGTAGAAAACTCAAAGCCTGACCTTAATAAAAAAAAAAAAAAAAAAAAAAAAAAAAAAAAAAAAAAAAAAAAATTAAAGAAAAGCGATGACAGGCTGCATACCCAGTATTATGCACTAAATATAGTATAACATATGACGAAGATTAACTCAGTAAACTTACTAAAGTTTTCGAGCTGTTAATCAATAACCAAAAAATACCAGAAGGAACTTTTTATTTAAATCTCTCAAATTCTTTATAAACTGATGTTTCCTTACTGTTATTATTATTATTATTATTATTATTATTATTATTATTAGAAGCTGTAGTAGTGGTAGTAGTAGTACCTGAAACATTACAATTTGCGGAAGAAGCTTCAGAGGATGGAATGGTAGGGGTATCACTTTTGCCATATAAAGAAGAATCACTGTCCCTTGGTTTTCGATTCTGAAAGAAGTATATATATATATATATATA
The DNA here is from genome assembly GCA_009176605.1 of Armadillidium nasatum. NCBI lineage: Eukaryota > Metazoa > Arthropoda > Malacostraca > Isopoda > Armadillidiidae > Armadillidium > Armadillidium nasatum. The sequence goes on from SEYY01000299.1 coordinate 14,757, forward strand.
TATATATATATATATATATATATATATATATATATATATATATATATATATATATATATATATATATATATATATATATATATATATATATATATATATATATATATATATATATATATATATATATATATATATATATATATATATATATATATAACGGGTCATAAGTTAAACTGTGTGTTATAATGGATTTCTTGATAACTACAGTATTTTAGTGTAATTTCAGTAGATTACTAAATTCAAC
>SEYY01000299.1:25000-35000 GCA_009176605.1 Armadillidium nasatum
AATAATAATAATAATAATAATAAAATATATTTTTACTTTAGTTTTATTAACAACCAGTGAATGTTTTTTTTTTAATTCAGTTTTTAATAAAAAATTTTTTTTAGCATTCAAAATATCAGGTCCAAATAATATTTAATTAAAAGAAATAAATAATGAATAAAGTGTGTAAAATAAATATTATAAATAATAATGTAAACTTAAATGTTTATAAATATTAAAATAAACTTTCAACACAATACAAAATTCAGTAAATGATTGCTCAACACAAAATGAAAACAGAAAAGGGCCTACTTAAATAATAATAATAATAATAATAATAATAATAATAATAATAATAATAATAATAATAATAATAATAATAATAATAATAATAATAATAATAATAATGTTCAAACCACAAATCCACAAATTTTCATTTTATTTTTTTTTATTTTTATTTATTTATTTTATTTATTAATTTTTTTATTGTGTTTAGCAAATTGTAAATTCATGGAATATATCTTCACTCAAACCTGACACCTCCTCGTTAAATTTTCAAATAAAAGAAAGAAAAAAAAAATGTGAAAATTTATCTTGACTTTATGATGATAATAATTCAATTCTCCAGTATAAAATTACCAAATAAAAAAAAAAGTATTAAAAAGATTCATACAGTGTTAAAAATGTTTAAATCAATCCGTTGTATGAGTGCCACCCATGACTGACACTCTACTCAGTAAAACACTGATGGACATAAAATAATAGGAATCAAACGGTAAACAGTGACACAATTCAAAGAAATGTCATGAAAATCAGTTTGAATCATTAAAATTTATTAAACATTTCTAATTCTTCTTCAATATATATATATATATATATATATATATATATATATATATATATATATATATTATATATATATATATATATATATATATATATTATATATATATATATATATATATATATAATATATATAAATGTAGTAATAATTTTTTTTTTTCCTCTTTCATCAAGTGTGAAGTTAAAATTAATAAATATTATAATATTTGTAAGGATTATTTCACTTGGGGGATGACAAATACAAATAAATATAAAAAACAAACAAACATTTAAAAGCCACAAAATCCTGACTTAAAAAAAATTGTATATTTAAAAAATGTTTTCTCAAGGGAAGAAAAAACTAAAAGAGAATCTGAAATATTTATTTGTTTCTATTTTTCCGGAATTTTTTATTTTCATTTTTTTATGGGGGGGGAGGGGGTTTGAGGAAAATAGGTAAGATAGGGGTAGGGGTGGGGTGGGGTGGCGTGGGATAGGGGGGTAAGGATCGGAGAATGTGCAAATTTGGTGGTCATTTCATCAAATGAGTTTCTTCGAAACGGATACTTATATCAGGACAAATTAACGTTAAATTAGGTATATATATATATATATATATATATATATATATAATATATATATATATATATATATATATATATATATATATATATATATATATATATATAATATTATATATATATATATTATATATATATATATATATATATATATATATATATATATATATATATATATATATATATATATATATATATATATATATATATATATATATATATATATAATATATATTATATATATATATATATATATATATATATATATATATATATATATATATATATATATATATATATATATATATATATATATATATATATATAATATATATATATATATATATATATATGATATATATATATATATATATATATATATATATATATATATATATATATACTATATATATATATATATATATATATATATATATATATATATATATATATATATTATATATATATATATATATATATATATATATATATATATATATATATATTATATATATATATTATATTATAAGTAGTAGGGCGCCGAAACTATGGACCAGACCGCCTGGGTAAGACCCCAGTGATTTCCCCGAGGAGGGCTGAGGTGAGGCCCCGCTCCTATAAGGCATCCTATCTGCTCCCCTATACCTCCCAAAAAAGTATTATTATATATATATATATATATATATATATATATATATATTTATATATATATATATATATAATATATATATATATATATATATATATATATTAATGATTGTTGAATTCTTGTTAAGACGCGTTTGTAGCCCCGCACACCCCGCAGGGGTCCGCTCGCCCACACCCGTTCGCTTGTTAAAAATCCCCGCCTACCGAATTCTTGTTAATTCGCGGTTGACAGACAGACTGTCGATGCTTCCGGTTGTTAATATCGACCTTCCAAATTATTATTATTATTTTGTTCTTAATATTTATTATTATTTTGTTCCTTATATTTATTAATTTCCTTTTGTTCATTATCATCATTATTTTTCTCATCCTTCTTCTTCTTCTTCTTCTTCTTCTTCTTCTTCTTATTATTATTATTATTATTATTATTATTATTATTATTATTATTATTATTATTATTATCTTCGTCTTTTTTATTAGTTTCTTCTTTTTGTCATTCTAATTAGTGCAAATAAAAATTGGTTTGGGAGTAAGGGAAAAACTTTAATTTATTTTTTTAATTAATATAACATACATACAATATATACCGAAAAATCAATTTAATAATATATATATATATATATATATATATATATATATATTATTTATATATATATATATATTATATATTATTAATAATAATTAATACATTGGTAATACATTAAAAAAAATTAAAAATCTATATACCTTTATAAAAATATGTACAAAACTATTACCATTTATTTACTCATATTTATATAAAGTGAATGACGTGTTTACTGGGGAGAGAGGGGGCCCCTATACCCAAAGGGGATTGTGCGAGCTGTGTTTTTAATGAGAGCTCGTTTGGCTAATGTTTTTCTCAATGTTTTCTTCCCTTTAGTTATTGATACCCCACTTTTTTTTATCAGCATTAAATGTTGTTAATGAATCTTATACTCTAGATATGTTTAGAGTATAAGATCATGCGTTAAGTTAAAGCTGGTATCTAATCCTTTAGCCTCTTTTCTAACGTCCTCAGGGGTAATATTACCGATTTTTTCAGTAATCTTTTAGCCGTGATAACTGCTTTAAATCCACATCTTACAGTATCGGAGACTTGGTTTCTATGATCCTGAAGAAGATGGCGTCTGATGTCATATGGATGATCAAAATTGACCAATCAGGAGACATGGCAACATTCAGCGACTTGAACCTCAATAACAAACTCGCTGAATGTTGCCACGTCTCCTGAATGGAAAGCATTTTCCAAATGGTTGCACAGATACTGGATGGCATTATTGTTCACTATCTCCTGATAGAGAATATTCACGTGGAATTCATTCATGTCCCCATCATTGAAGGTAAACCAGATTCTGACCTCATACTCCCCGTAATCAATGTCTTTAGTGAGTTGGTCAAGGATATATACAAATTGAGAGTCAAATTTACCAACGTTATGAGCTGCTACAATTATTTGGGTTTTGGGGTGAACTTCAGAAAAGTGGGATAAATAATTAATGAATTTATCCACAGGACATCGATCATATTCATTCTCTGTATTCATACTCAAATAAAGTACTTCAGTGGGTTTCGTAACACAATTTTCACATTGATCATCTTTAAATTTTTTATCCGAACATTTATAACATACTAACTGACTCACAAGCAAATAGGGAATCATGTCAAAAACAGTATTTCCGTTTTCCTTTGTCCTTTCATTATATCTATAGGTTTCAACATCATAATAAAATGTAAAAACATCTTTCTTTTCTTTCCATTTATTATCATTTTTCTTTTCTATGGGTTTCATGAAACATTCATGAACGCCTTTATCAGGATTATACTTTACATCACATTTAGAACATTTTAAATTCACACAATCATGCCGGAATTCTCCTTTATTACCAGCAAAAATCTTATTATCACACTTGTCACATATTCTTATCTTGTTACACACACTATTTTCATGTTTTTTTCAAACATTCAGCATTATAAAAGTAACTCTTACATATTGGACAATGAGGAAATATATCACCATCATTTATACCTGTACATGTGTAGGTGAGGCGTTATTTACATTTAAAATAGTCGCAGTCTTTCTCAAGATGATAGACCATATTTGTGACAAAAGAATAACATTTTGAGCAAAAGATTTGACTTCTAATATTATCGACATTTACATTTCCTAATGTTAATTTAATACTAGCGTTAGTTATAAGGTAATAATGAGTAGTTCCTCTATCATAACCAATAATATATGTCCCTATCTCTATCATGGTTTCGGGGTTTATAAACAGCATGTAACCCTCCCTCCCCGTCACTGGTATAAACGAAAATCCTACAATTCAGAAACTGTTCTATAATACTAAATTTGTCTGCTCCAAGAGGGGCATCATACGTTAAGTTACAGCTGGTAGTTAATCCTTTAGCCTCTTTTCTAACGTCCTCAGGGGTAATATTACCATTTTTTCAGTAACTAACCTTTTAGCCATGATAACTGCTTTAAATCCACATCGTACAGTATCGGGGACTTGGTTTCTATGATCCTTAAGAAGATGGCGTCTGATGACATATGGATGATGAAAATTGACCAATCAAGAGACATGGCAACATTCAGCGACTTGAAATTCAATAACAAACTCGCTGAATGTTGCCACGTTTCCTGAATGGAAAGCAGTTTCCAAACGGTTGCACAGATGGTGGATGGGATTATTGTTCACTATCTCCTGATAGAGAATATTCATGTGGAATTCATTCCTGTCCCCATCATTGAAGGTAAACCAGATCATGACCTCATACCCCCAGTAATCAATGTCTTCATTGAGTTGTCAAGGATACGAAAAATAGCCTCTCTGAATGCAGATTCTAGATCATGGCCTCGATTGAATACCTTGTCTTCGCCCACTGCAAATCCGGTGCTTGTAAACATCGATGACCTCTGATCGTTGAACATTAGCTACCTTTTTAATGTCTAGAAACTCAGCCGCAAAATCAGCATCGTCACTTCCATCAGCATAATAAGGTCGTTTCTTCTGTAAAGAGAGAAAGAAGAGGAAATATATATATACAAATTGTAATATACAATAATTTATATTATAAAAATATTTAATAATGCATATTTCAATATAAAAATTAATTATATTATGGTAAAACACTTACTCTTCGGTTATTTCCTTCAGATGTAATAGAGGTTGATGTCCCTGAATCATCAAGGAGGGGAGCCCCATCGCTGTTGTCGACCTCAATGTTAACAATACTGCCAGGTTCATCACCGTCATCATTCACAGAGGCTTCGTGATCACTGTTATGATGGGTAGAAGATGGAAAGTGTCTCATCCCGACAGAAGCTTATTAACTTTAATGTTTAGACGCAAGCTAAATGGAGAGCAATATTTTTCATGCTCTACCTCTGTCTATAATAGAAATCGACCTCTATTCATGTCAGCAATGGACTTAGTACGTATATTCAATGAAGTAGATAACTGGACAAAAGAAATATATACCTTTGGCAGTGTTACAAATGAAGAAGGCATAATACTCTCTGGTAGTGTATCAAAAGACACCAGTCGTCTCACACTCATTTTGGATTTACATAATAATATCCTTTCGATAGATGTACGAAATTGATAGAGACCTAAGCCTGAAGGAATATTCAGACCTTCATTAATAGGCTTATTTATCGCTGGTTACGATATAAATACGTTTTTCGTGAAAATGCATGAAGATATTACAAAACGTCTCCCGACCGCGCTTGAGCGTGAGTCAACATGACCAGGGCTCGGCCCCACCTTTCTTCTCGCAAACTACACAGATAGGTAAATAATTAAGATCTGCTAACTCTCTCGCATATCAGATACATTAAACATCAGAGTTTAAAGTTTGCTATATGGGAATCGAACCCGGACCCTATAGCACAAAAGCATAGAGTTTTACCACTACGCTACTGGCAGTTAAAAAGAGAAATCCTGACTTTTATATATATATATATAAATATATATATATATATATATATATATATATATATTATATATATATATATATTAATATATATTATATAATAAGTCAGGAGGCTTATGAATTCACAAGAGCAACAACCTCTAAGGACTTCTCCCGACCGCGCTTGAGCCCGGGTCATGTTGCCTCACGCTCAAGCGCGGTCGGGAGAAGTCCTTGGAGGTTGCTCTTGTGAATTCATAAGGTTGCGGTGGTCCCACCGGGAAATCATATATATATATATCTACAAGACTGGAATCGAAAGTTGAAGACGAGAAGCAACACTAGAAGCAAAAGAGGGAACAGATTTGAAATGCGTAGAAGAATGGAGAGTTGAGTGGTCGGTATAAGAATGAACTGAGTTAGGAGAACAGCTGAGGAGGTCGCTGATTAAAAGTAAGAATAAAGTAGGAGATAGAACAGAACCCTGATGAACACCATATATATATATATATATTATATATTTATAAATTATATATATATATATATATATATATATATATTATATATATATATATATATATATATATATATATATATATATATATAATATATATATATATAAGTATATAGAGCACTTTCGGCTGGTGCCAGATTTAGCTACTTTCGAAAAATCTGGCAACCTAAGCCAACGGGATTTTTTTGCAAAGCAAATACTCCGCTCAAATTACCTCACGCTCTTCCTGACACCATTTGGAGGGTTCAACCCATTGAAATTGGCCTCAAGTCTGGGAAGGGCCCCCGCGGCCCGTGAACCCCAAAAATGGATCAGGAAGTTGCCTGAGTTTGCAAAATCGCTGCGTTCACCTCACTCTCTTTCCTGCCATTTTCTTTGCGGTTCAAGGCTGAAATTGACTCGAATCTTGGTCCAGGTTCATGGTCCGTGCGGGTCCGTGAACCGACAAAGAAAAGGTCAAGGTCCCTGAGAATGCAGGATTGCACGCAAATGCCATTATTCAAAAGTAGCTAATCTGGCACCCCGGAGCGCTACACTACTACTATATATATATATATATATATATATATATATATATATATATATAATATATATATTATATATATATACTACATATATAATACTAGTCCTATTATATAAATATATATAAAATATCAGCCAATAGTTCAATATATATATATATATATATATAAATATAGCTAATATATTTCACGACTGTACCTCGGTTACCATCTTAATATATTACTAATGGATTAAATTAGGCATTAAGGTAAAAATAAACTATTTAAGAAAACAAATCAAATGATATGAAGTAAATGGCGTGAAAATAAATGAAAACACAGTTTTGTGCATTTCAAAAAAACAATTTTAGTGGAAAGCAACATATCAGTGTTCTGGAAACAAAATTATCGAGAAGCCACGTTGCAAAATTTTACGTAATATTTATAAAAAATTACATAATTTAATTAATTAAATAAATAAATGAACAATTAAGTATAACAAGTTGATCTATGCTATACAGAGAGTTAACTGTCTTAATTTGACCAAAATCGTATCTGCAGTTACAAAGATATAGAATATAAACCAAAAAATTTAATTAACTGTTAATTAGTAATTAAATGAAAATTTGGTATATCAAGAAAAAAAATGTTTCGTGGTATACGGAACTATACAGTCAAAGAAATTGAACATTCAAAAAAAAAAATGTAAGCCAAGATTAAGTAACTTTAATAAATCTGGTATCGGTATCGGTCATTTTTTGCCGATACCGATACCTGAAAGCTCGATACCGATACCGATACTTCACTCCATATATAACATTATATATATAATATATAATAAATATATAATATATATATATATATATATAATATATATATATATAGAAAAGAGAATTCATATATTATAACATCAACTTCTAATCCTTTTCACTTTACACCATGCAACATTTTTATATAATATAATATATATTATATATATATAATATAATATATAAATATATATATTATAGATATATTATAATATATATATATATATAATTATTATATATTATATAGTATTAGAAAGAAATCCAAAGGTAAATTTAAAAGATGAATTTGTCAGAAACATTTTTTTTCTTCGTAGATTTAAATTATAATATTACTGCTTCGGACGTATGGACTGTGAAGATACGCTCGGCGAGACACGATTTGAGACCATATGGAGCGAAGGAAGAGTGAAGGGACGAGTGGAATCCATGTCCGTGTTTCCTTTCTCAGATATTCATCATATTTCTTACACGTTCTCTTGCCATTTCGTCCCTATGGCTAATCGATAGCACTTGGAAGGCTATTACACATCATAAGATGTCTTCAAAATAAGTTCAACAGTGTCATTATGACCGACAATAATTTGGAAATAAATATATATATTACAAAAAAAAAAAAAAGAAAAGAAAAAGAAAAATCCTATATAAGTTCAAACGGCAGTCTCATGTGATGATTTTTGCCGAGGGCAAATTTTCTTTTGGCACAGTCCGGTTAGCGTTATTTTAGACCGGTAACATCGATCTAAACAGACATGTATACATTTTGCTTCGTGTACGTTTCCATCTAAATTGAACCATGAACAAACAAACAAAACACTCTTCAAAACCCTCCTTAAACACATACAGAGATCAAGAACAAAATATAAAATAAAATAAAATCCTTAATTCCTTTTTAATAAGGATAAAACGTGATATTAAATTAAATACTAAATAAATATATATGAAATTCAAAGTTATACAACTCTCACATTTAATAAAAACCATAAATATTAGAAATACCTCAAAGAATTTCGATGGCAAAAAAATAAAAAATAAAATAAAAAAATAAAAAAATAAAAAACAACTTAAATTTGTAAATGATATCCTGTGAAGAAAATGAGATGGAAATAAAAAGTCACACATTATGAGGAGACTTATAGGATAATAATACAATGTTAGAATTATAAATCCTAACTACAGGATTCCGACACAGATTGACACGAAAATAGACACTTTATATATATATATATATATATATATATATATATATATATATATATATATATAGTATAGGTAGATGATACGGTTTTAACCTAAATTGGCAAAAACCGAACGGGATTTTGCAAATCATCGCTAAAGTACCTCATTTCCTGACACATTTGGGGTTCAACCCATGTCTCGACGGAGTCATGGGGTTGGCCCCAATGGTATCAGAATTCTGAGTTACAAAATCGCGCGTTCCCCACTCTCTTTCTTTCTTTCAGTCCCTGAATGGCTCGATCTGGGTCCGGGTCTTGTCCGACAAAAGAAAATGTCAGGAAGGTCCGAGAAGCAAATGCAGAAAAAAGGACAGGGCCAGATTTTCAAAAGTGCTAAATCTGGCACCTTAAAGTTTAATATATTATATATATATATATATATATAATATATATATATCATATATATTATATATAATATATATATTATTATACATGGCGGCTCGTCATTATGGGCTTCCATTAAATTAAAAAATACCAGGCGTAGAATGTTTATATAATATGAATTTTTTAAAAAGTATTTAAATTATTTTTTAACAACTTAATACATAAAAAGTTTTTAAGAAAATGAGTAAATCATTTGGAATCAATGAACGATATTATTTTCCAAGATTCCTTATTTAAAAAATGGGCTGTAAAATTTTCGCCCAAATAATAATTTTTTGTTTCTTTTTTTTTTAACACAAGTTCTATTTAATTAACAAACGTTTCAAAATGGAAGTCATTTATACAAGTTTTTTTTTTTTTTTTTTTTTTTTTTTTTTTTTTTTTTTTTTGTCTTCTACGATTTAGTTAGGATAATGTTATTATGAATTTAATACACCTTTACTGTACATGTAGTAACAACAAGAGAATATATATATGATAATATATATATAATTATATTATTATATATTTATATATATATATATCTATTATTATATATATATATATATAATATATATATATATATTATATATATATATATATATTTATATAT
>SEYY01000299.1:36288-38788 GCA_009176605.1 Armadillidium nasatum
TTTCAAATTTTTAACATTTCGCATCTGTTATAACTTATATTATTATCATTATTATCATCATCATTATTATTATTATTATTATTATTATTATTTTTATTATTATTATTTGCCAGTAGTAGAAGCCCTGCATCTGCAGCGGCAAGATAAACTACTAAATAAGAGCAGCTTTATCATTAATTAATTCTGTTTATTAAAATTAAAATTTGCATTAACAAAAAATTCGACACCGGATGAGTATGCTATACTTACTCCATAAATTTCAACACTGAGTGTATATATATATATATATATATATATATATATAATATATATATATATATATATATATATATATACTGGATTATTGTTTCCATATCATATGAAAGCAAGTGCCAAAAATTTCTACCGGAAGAATGATTCTCTATCATTGGCAGTTGTCATTTGTGAAAAAGTTTTGTTGCGTAATATGTCACTAATCACTCCTAATGTTTATGACGATATGACGATACCCACGCATGCAACTGTCAATCTGACAGACAAAATAATGTTTATTTTAACACAAACTTGCTGATTGCGCATTCATTTGAAACTTTTTTTTTGTGACGTATCTATGTTAATGTGCATGAAATCAAACAATGTATTAGTGCTTTGAACTTCTTCTTTCTCCATATATATATATATATATATATATATATATATTAATATATATATATATATATATTAATATATATATATATATATATATATATATATATATATATATATATATATATAATATATATATATTTCATCATTTTTCTATATTATTAAGCTTGCAAAATAAATAAAAAAAGATTGAAATATTTTCACCTTCGATTTTCATTTGACCTGCTTTCCATTCTTTTCATTTAAATTAACAAAGGAGTGGGGTGGAGTTGGTGGCTTTAAGGGGATATGAACCCCCTATTTTTCAATACGTTCATGAACTTTACACATGAAAGAAAAACAATCTTGCATATTAAATAAAAAAAGATTCAAATTTAATCCTTTAAAGTTATTACTAACTCATATTATTATAACATATAAATATATATTAGTGATGGGACGATTAATCGCCATTGTCTTCGTTGTAGGCAAAATGAGCATATTCTTTCTTAATCGTCATCGTCAATTTTCTGACGATTATTTTGCCGATTAATTTATATATACTAGTTTATACACCATCTCTCCATGAGTTTGAAATTATGACTGTTCCAGTTTCGATGTTCTCTTTAATAAGTTAGGTAAGCGTAACGCTATCTCGTTTTTGAGTGGGAAACGTAAAACAATCTTTCGGATCTCTTTCAATTCATCCAAACACAAATTGACCCTTTACAAATCTGCACTTATTATACTTTCTTTCTTCAAAATAATATTAGTCTGTACTGCAAATTTTTTATTTTATTTTATTTTATTTTATTTTATTTTTTTACACATCACCACCACTCACGGGCAAAGCCCTATTCAAGGAGGGGGTGTTAAAAGAATAAAAATGAAACTAAAAGAGCACAAAATCCAAAAAATAAAAAGCCACCCCTACAGTACCCACCTAACGCAAATTCCTTTGGTGGGCACAGACGCGGGTTTTAAAGAAATTGAGATTAAATGCGGAGGGAAAAACTGAAATGAAGAGGTTCCACAAACAGAGGTGGCAGGAAAGAAAGAGCACCACAGCGGACAAGCCTGGAGTTGCCTATGTCCACGCAAAATTGATGCGCGACATTGCACCCCTTTGCTTCGAGGAAGCTGTGGGGAGGTACACGGTGGAAATTCCCGAGCATTTGCCGCTGTAGTACCTATATAAAAGAGACAAGGCACCAACATCACGTCGCATAAAGAGTCAAGAGAATTAGAAAGAGCGGGAATTTATAAGTCTTTTAGCCTTTGACTCAACCCATCCAAAAGACGGGTGAAACCTGAGCCACCCCAGATATGAGAGCAGTACTCCATACAAGGGCGGATGAGACCCTTGTATAATTGGAGTAACTGCGAGGAAGAAAAAAATTCTCGCAGTCTAAAAGAACTCCACTTCTTTGAAACCGCCCTAGCAACCAGTGAATAGGTTTTCAAAATTTTTTTGTTTATGTGCCAAGGATGTTATATTGTCAACAGGAGAGATGGGAGAACCATCGAAAGAAATAGAAAGTTAGGAGGTGTCTTTGAGAGGGAGATTTCTAGAAGTTGAGTTTTAAAGAGTTGAATTTCAAGGTTGAGACGACCCCACTGGGAAATTCTATCCAGATCTGCAAGAATGGAATCGGAAAGATGAAGACAAGAAGCAACTCTAGATGCAAAGGAAGGAGCAGATTTGAAAATAGAATGGAGTTGAAGGCATATGAATGTATAGGATCAGCTGAGAAGATCATTAATGAAAAGTAAGAACAGAGTAAGAGACAAGACAAATTGTGTTAATATCCTTAACATTCATGTTTGCTTAAAAAAAAAAAAAAAAAAAAAAAAAAAAAAAAAAAAAAAAAAAAAAAAAAAAAAAAAAAAAAAATTA
>SEYY01000299.1:41288-46288 GCA_009176605.1 Armadillidium nasatum
AGTAGGGTGCTGCATCAATTGCTTAAGGTTCTTGTTGTAAGTTGAGAAATTGTAAGCAAGTTCACCAGCTGTAACACCAGAAGAAAAGGAAATCCGTTGTGACATGAGGCAAAATTGGAATCACTCAAAATAATGATTTGATAGAAAAAAGATGATGAATGATATAACTCTATTTTCTAGGTTTGATTAATATTAATATCGAAGTATTAAGGGTTTCTTATAATTTTTTTTTATATTTCACTTCCTTTACAAATAATTATAAATTTATGCTCTATAAAAACAAAACCAATTCAAATTTATTTAAAAATATATGAATTTAAAATTCGTCCTTTAAACACCACCAAAAAGCATCTCAAAATTTTTGACCTTAAAAGAAGAAATACAATTTTATAATAATAATAATAAATAATTTATGTACACAAACCGGCACACTAGTAATATTTAATAAAGAAGTCTCCTATTATTAATGGCTAAATCTTACAAGTAGAACTAAAACCTTTTTTTTTCTGTCTATTTTGTTTTTCGCAAAACTTTCCAAAATAAGTGAGGCAACATTCAGTCTTGTACCTAAAAGGATTTTCACTTAATTAATCCACAAAAATCCATTTTAACATCTTCTATTCTACCCTAAATTAATCCATTAAGATGCACCGTAAAACTCATTTAATTAAATTCTTACTTTTTTTACTCTATTCATTAACTAACTCCTTCCCCCAACTACCTCCAATAATTATACAGGTATGACCATCCTATTGAAATAAGAAAAGAAAACTTCAAATTAGCGTGTAAACAATATATATAATCTGAATAAAGTTTCTCTCCCCCTAAAACCTATCTCCTTTTCCCCCCCCAAAACCCTCCTTTCCCTAGTTCCATTTCTAAACTTTTTGTCACATTTTTTTTCCCAACAACGAAAACTGAAACAAAGAAAATTTCTATTTGCAAACACCAAACCGTGAAACACTTTATAAAATAATAGTTAAAATAGAGAGTGAAGAATTTGCTGCGTAATCACCAATTTCTATACAAATTTCATTACAAAAAAAAATACAAATAAAAAATTAGTTCATTAAAATAATACAAGATTTTAATAAATTAATTAATTATTAATTAATTTTTTATTTACTTATAAATAAAAAGCATTAAGGAACATTCACAGCTCGTCTTTATCACTTAAAAGTTTTAAAAATAATTACGTTATTTATGATTGTGAGGGGAAAAGCAATGTGGTAAACCCCTCACCCGCAGATACCCACACAAAGGCAGCCCTTTTTTTAGGCCTAATTAAGACTTCCGTGCTAAAATGGGGTGGAAATATCGAACTATAAACGTAAAATTCAAAACTCTTTTTACAGAGAAAAGGTAAGCATTCATCAAATTCACACACACATATATACATACATCCCATGCACGCAACAAAAAAATAACATATATATATATATATATATATATATTATATATATATATATATATATAATATATATATATAATATATATAATATAATATAATATATATATATATATATATATATATATATATATAAATATATATATATATATATATATATATATATATATATATATAGAATAGAGAGAATACAGAGAGAGAAAACTCAGTCATTCCTTTATTATTATTATTATTATTATTATTATTATTATTATTATTATAAGTTTAACATTTCCCTTCAATTCTCTAAAAAATTTCATAAAATCTTGATTTAGTTTCTTTAATTAATATGAATGTGGAGATCATCTTAGAAAGAAAGTAAGAACCATATTGATATTCTTTATAGATCTTCTTTTTAAGTTCGTAGGTTTTGTCTTCTTTATTTATGTATTAAAAGAAATTAGAAGAAAATCTTTGGTGAATTGGAAGGGAAATGTAAAACTTAAACAAAAGCTGACATAGAATTTCTATATTATTATTATTATTATTATTATTATTATTATTATTGTTATTATTATTATTATTATTATTATTATATATTATTATTATTATTAAATTATAAAGTAATTTTTTACCATCGTTGAAAAAAAAAAAAAAAAACTTTTACAATGATTGATGTAATACTTTTTACGCTCCCATTTCACAGAGTAAAAAAAAAATAAAAATAAACTTTAATCATTTTTTTGTAATTTTGTATTTGGAAATTGGCTTTGGCTTTTAAAGCGTCGTAAATACGGTAAACTTTCTTGCCACAAAAAAAAAAAAAAAAAATTTTTTTTGCCAAAAAAAAAAAAAATACAAAAAATAAAAAATTTTCAAATCTATTTCAAAGGTTTTCAAAGTCATCTCCGAAATGGGAAGGTATCTTGGTCTTGGAATGGAATCGAGACAGTCATTATGTTAAGATCTAAACCTGCCTAAAGGCCAGTCAGGGTTCCTCCTTACATCGTTTTACGTCTACCACAATTTCAAAGAAAATTGTAAAAAAACACTTTAAGACACCTAAAACATTTATATTATATATATATATATATATATAATATATATATATATATATATATATATATATATATATATATATATATATATATATATATATATATATATATATATATATATATATATATATATATATATATATATAATTAAATCTACTAATTTCCACCAGATTTGGGGAAATTTCAGAATCATAGCCCAGTTAAAGGCCGACATGTCCCGGTACATTGGGTTTGAAGGTGTGCAAGACAAAAGAAGTTGAGAAAATAGACAAAGGAAGTGTGTTCCAAACTTTACCAGAAAGAGTACATGTACGATTAAGCACAGCAGTTAAGTCTGGGGTCAGAGAGTTTGCCAAGGGGTGTGAGACTGAGTTGAAAGGCATGTTATACGAACCTTTCTCAATCACTCTTACGTAATGCCACTTATATATAATATATATATATATATATATATATATATATATATATATATATATATATATATATATATATATATATATATATATATATATATATATATATATATATGCGTGTGCGAGTATGTATGAGTCATGTGAAAAGCAGGGAATTTCTTCAATAAAATTACATACTTATTATTAGAATAAAGCTTTTATTAATGATTAACCACAAATTCATTTAATAGCAAGTTCAATTCATAGTTCAGTGCGAATTTTAATTCCATATGTGATTCTAATAATAATACAATAATAAATCCAAATACAGAGACTTTATTCTTCCGACGATGAAGATAACATTACTCCTGCTCATGCGTTTGCGTCTGCGTCTGCGTCTGCGGTATAAACGCAATTGAGGTTATGGATACAATGGCACAGCTTAAGAAAAGGGAGAAGCGAGCGACTAGGGTTGAGTTGATGGAAACACAAATTAGGCTTGATGAATCAAAATATATTTAAATCAAAACACAAAGATAAATATAAACCATGTATATGCTTTAATCAAAAATTATTATTATATAAAAGATATTTTCCTTTAAAAAAATATCTAATAATAAAAAGCACACTTTTAAGTTAAATAATAATTCAATTAGGCTACGAAACAACTTCAATTGTGCAACAACTTTGTAACGTTCCAAAAGTAAAACAGATCTGACTAGTTCTATAAGCATGAAATTTGAAAATCTAAATATTCAGATTCTCATCTAGTCCAGGGTTCGCCAACCGGGGGTGCATGCGCCAAACGTGGTGCACTGGATGATTACAAGTGGCGCATTGCACTCTTACATCTCTTAGAAAATCAGGACTTCCGCACTTGAAAGTGCAGAGTGAATGTCCTGCTGAGAATAGCACAGTGGTCAAATATATTGAAAAATCAACTTATTGCAAGAGTCATTTGAAAATCGTTTTTTTTCGTGATTTTGCTAAAGAAGAAAATTTCATACTAGCATATATAAATCCACATTCACTTACTGAACAAAACATAATGAAGATGCTTAGCAACATGCAAATGGAACTTACTGATTTTAAACATATTCATTATTGAAAATGAAATTTAATGGGCTTTTCTCAGACCAAAATGCTTCTTACATTATTTATTTCTGGGATTCATTACCCTGCGAACAATTCCCAGAACTAAGAAAATTTCCCAAAACTTCTACATGTCATTTCGGAACGACATTCAGATGTAGACAAACATTTTCATCCATGAAATGATTAAAAACAAAACGAGGTCGCGAATGACTGATTCATATATGAAGAATTTTCTGCTGCTCTTAGTAACAAATTTAACACCCAATATTGAAAGACTAACGAAATCCAAACAGTATCAAAAGTCTCACTAATGAAAAGTAATGTTTATGTGCTTGTGTTTATGTTAATTATGTCTATAAACATACTTTTTTAAAAGGTAGACAAGGTACTTGTGTTGTATAGTGCACTTGAACTGTGTGTTAAAAAAATTGATGCATAGTATGTAAAAGGTTGGTCACCTCTGATCTAGTAGGTTTATAGACATTTTGGATATATATATATATATATATATATATATATATATATATATATATATATATATATATATATATATATATATATATATATATATATATATATATATATATATATATATAGGTAAGTCAAGAGAGCTACCACCACGAAAAGACGGTTCAAAAGGAAATCCCGTCAAAGAGCTCAAGAATAAATATCAAGAATGCTCCCCCCCCCCCCACAAGGATTTCCAAGAGGTCAAAGGTCGGAAGATCGACCTCATATTGCAGACTTTAAAATCTCAGTACATTTATTTTCAATTTGTGAGTGAGTTAGGAAACTAAAATTTTGTGCATAATGTCTGCGAGCGAGAGAAATGTCTGTGACCCCGTTACCCTACGTCATGGTGTAGTCGGGGAAGTCCTTGTGGGAAGAAGCATGTTTCATAGTTATTCTTGAGCTTTCCTGACGGGATTTCCTTTTGAGTAGTCTTGGCGTGGTGGAAGCATTCTGGCTTACCATCCAAGAGGTCGCAGATTTAAAATCTTAGTATATATATATATATATATATATATATATATATATATATATATATATATATATATATATATATAA
>SEYY01000299.1:56288-58788 GCA_009176605.1 Armadillidium nasatum
TGTATAGAAGCAATTTATGGAAATGAATAGTTATTAAAGTTTATATTAATTTCAGAATTATATCTTTAAAAAAAAAAAATCCAAAAACCCACTGGGTGGGTTGGGTTTTTCCAATCCTGGCCACAAAACACTTGCACGTGTTCTCTCAATGCCACTTTCAAAGCATAGAATTAAAAAAAAAAAAATCATCTATTTTGTGGACCAAATTCGCTTTAAGTAGTTCTTGACTGTTTAGTCAAGGAAAAATTGAAGCTCTTCTCCGATGCGATTAAACTTTTCAGTAAATACAGAAGTCCACAGTAAGTGTGATGCGAATGAAGCAGAACTGGAAAAGTGAAAGAGTGTGAAGAAGAGCTAAATGAAGAGAGAGAGAGAGAGAGAGAGAGAGAGAGAGAGAGAGAGAGAGAGAGAGAGAGAGAGAGAGAGAGAGAGAGAGAGAGAGAGAGAAGATATTTAACAAACAGACAAAAACAGATAGGAATAAAATGATAAAACCGGAATTCATTGCTAAATAATTTGCATCTTTACGTAGCTACAAAATAGTTCACTTAAGGTTGACCTTTGACACCGTCGGTAATTGCTGTCAAAAAATTTCTGACGGTAGTCGGGATTTCTCGCACGAATTAAAACCATTTTCCTTTCCCACAATATTACATTTTCCTTCTTTTAAATGCCAACAACGAAAAAGTTTTACTTTTAAATTATTATTATTATTATTTTTATTATTAAAGAAAAGAATTATTCTAAAACAACAAGAAACTAGAAAGGAATATAATTAAGAACCAAAAAGATAATGGCAAAATTGAATCTCAACCAATCTTAAAGGAATACTCAAGCAACTCCAAATTTAAATTTCTCCTCAAAAATAAAACAAAGATTGAATTTTCCAGAATAAATAAATAAATAAATAAATAAAAATTTTACGCAGCAGAAAATATAATTCGAAACAAGACATACAGTCTTCACACATACACGCATATATAATATATATATATATATATATATATATATATATATATATATATATATATATATATATATATATATATATATATATATATATATATATATATATATATATATATATATATATATATAGATAGAGAGAGAGAGAGAGAGAGAGAGAGAGAGAGAGAGAGAGAGAGAGAGAGAGAGAGAGAGAGAGAGAGAGAGAGAGAGAGAGAGTAAAATTTGAAGACATTTAGATCTACATGACGTTTTATACGTTTATAATTTATGTAGAAAAATGAAATTCCAGAGTTTTTATTGCCTTAAAAAAAATTTCCAAGAGTATAGAATAAGTACCTATATAAGGATTAGGCGGGAATTCAAAATTCAACATTCAACTCAATAGTGGTATCTCTATAATTTGACTTATATATATATATAATATATATATATATAATATTATATATATATATATATATATATATATATATATTATATATATATATATATAATATATATATATATATATTATAATTATAAAGTATAATGCCAACAACGTAGGAAGCAACATAATGCAAACAAATCATTAGTTTCACTAATTCTTTTAAGTAACTAGACGTTTCGGATTAATATACAAAATCCATTATCAATATTATCTGTAATAAGATCAAAAGAATAATTAAAAACAGGTCACAAAATCAATGACAAAATAGAAGTCTTTAAAATTAAGATTAATGCATACGACTTCAGCATTCTATCCTCTAACCCTTCCGATTCTGACAGGAAAATCCTCGAATCCCTTTATATCGAACGTTTTAACCCCCAATTAAATTCAGCAACTTCATATGTCCCCCTCCAAATCTATTACCTCTTCCTCTATATTTTATATATGTGTATATCATGCATAAGCAAATAACTCAACTTCTGCATATACCAACTATGCTTACTTCAAATTTACCATTTATTATTTATAACCTGTGCATACAACTTAGCTTTTTTTTTTTTTTTTTTTTTTCTTAACCTTAATTTTAGACTTTTTTTTGTCATTCATTTTGTAACCTGTTTTTAATTAATCTTTTGATTTTGTTTCAGATAATATTGATAATGGATTTTGTATATTATTAATCCAAAATGTCTAGTACTAAAAATAATTAGTGAAACTTATGATTTGTTTGCATTATGTTGCTACCTACGTTGTTGGCATTATGCTTTATAATACGTATAAGGTTCCACAGGAACAAATCCTTGGCTTATATATATATATATATATATATATATATATATATATATATATATATATATATATATATATATATATATATATATATATATATATATATATATATATATATATATATATATAAACTTTTAAAATTTTTTTTTTTTTTTTTGATTTTATAATAAAAAAATTAATAATAATAATAATAATAATAATAATAATAATAATAATAATAATAATACAATAATAATAATAATAATAATAATAATAATAATAATAATAATAATAATAATAATAATAAATAAAAAATAAACAGACAAACAAATAATACCC
>SEYY01000299.1:63788-66288 GCA_009176605.1 Armadillidium nasatum
AACAAAAACAAAAACAAAAACAAATTCTAATATATTCCATTCAGAGCTTATTGGAATATATTTAATATATTCCATTAAGAACCTAACGGAATACCTTTAATTTTAATTCTATTAAGAACTATTGGAATATTTTTAATTTATTCCATGAGTTCTTTAATGAACTTTAATTTTTTTTAATATATAATTAAATTCTTCAAAATTCATTAATATTCTAATAAAAAACTTTCTTATCGTGGAATATTAAACACAAAATAAATGTCTTTTTAATCAATAAAAACTGATAAAAACTATTTAAATTAAAACTAAATATATTAAATATAATAAATTTAATTTTCAATATTTAAGCAATTAGTTAGGCTTTTTTTCTAAATAAATTATGAGTGAAATTATTATTATTATTATTATTATTATTATTATTATTATTATTATTATTATTATTATTATTATTATTATTATTATTACTGTTATTATTATTATTATTAGTAGTAGTAGTAGTAGTAGTAATATTTGGATTTCCATTAATGTGCAACTCACACGTAAATATGAAAATACATCAAAGAATATCGACAAATAAATAAAGAAACCGTAAAGGAGAGAAGTCGCTGCCGATATACGATAAAGTTAACTCTAAACAAAAGAGATACAATAGTGAGGAATAGGAATTTAAAGCAGCATTTATAGTCCGCCAAGTTTACTTTCCACGCGTGAGGCCAATTAAAGGTGTCTTAAAACGACTCTTGGAGAAGGTTATTAATGTGTTTGTCTAATGAAAGAAGCTTGTTGTAAATTCAGCTGTTTTGCTTCCTCTTATTAATCGCTTCGAGGCGCTCGAATAAACCAAATCAATTCGAAATCTAATTAAGATTATTATATTAAACTTTCACAGTTATTAATAACACTTCTCCAATTAAATTGAGGATTTTGTTTATTCAAATGTCATTTCTATTAATACTTTGGGGCTATTACTCGGTTCTGTACAATGTTTTATATATATATATATATATATATATATATATATATATATATATATATATATATATATATATATATATATATATATATATATATATATATATATATATATATATATGTGTGTGTGTGTGTGTGTGTGTGTGTGTGTGTGTGTGTATGTGTGTGAGGTGCGTACACGCGTGAGTGAGTTCGTTCGTGCGTGTATTACCACCCCTCTCTCTCCCCCTCTCTTTAAAGTACATAAAATCATGCTACTTTTAATTTATCTAAGAATCGTACAAAATCCATTTTCAGCCGTATCAAAAGCTCCTTGGATAATGCAATTATCATTAAGGTTCTTCTTCTCATTCTTTCTAAAACTCTGCTTTATTAAACACGGTCAACACTAATTCTAATTTTCATTTTCGCTCCTCTTGTTTCTTAAGATGGAACAACTTTCTTACTTTATGAGAAAACATTTCTTCGTTCGGTCATTTGCCCCTAATTCCACCCCAGACCGTTATGATGGTATTCCTCTTCTTTCCCTCCTTCCAACTCATTTACGCCAAACATTATAACTTCTTCCTAAGGTAAGATATCCTGTCTCTTTGAGATTAATACTAACCCACAGTTACTCCTCCTGTGACTTTCAAAATTTGTGTATTTAGTCTTGTACCTTATCATTCAATTTCTGCTTTCAAGTTTCCACTTTGATACTCAACTTTTAATTTAAAAAAAACGGAGATCCCTTCACCCTTTAACTATTGTCCAACTCCCTTAACCTCTATTCTTTCCAAAGATTCGGATATACTCAAATTTTATAAGATCTGGAAACATCCATTTTTCTAATCTTAATTCAGATCTCCAGTGTTGCTTTAATACAGATAGTATGATTGTTAATCTTTTTACTTTCTCTTTGGCCACTCTTTCTTCTGGACTTCAAAATTTCAGCGAATGCTTGGTATGGAATTTAGCATACCGAAAACTTTCAAGAGTCTAACACGAAGATTTAATTTTCAAACTTCCCTTTGTATGTAATATACCCTTTTTATTTATTTCCAGCTAGCCCTGTATTACCTATTCAAGACGGCCAAAATGTTCATTTTTTATATTTATCAATAGTAGTGTTCCTAAACGTTAAGCTTTTCCCTACCAACCTCTGTACTCTAAATTTAATGATTTTTTATCTATCACTTCATCCTATCCAATCTACACTATACACTGCTTCAATCATTTCGAAAAAACACCCTACACAAATTCAAATAGCAGATACTAGAATGGAGGCATTGGAGCGACAACCTCTCATTTTTCACACACTTCTAATTGGGGTAGGAAAAGCATAGTTATGCTCGCTGCGTCAAAAACTCCGTTTCTTCATCTACCTATACAGTATAATCTTTCACACAATTGCCTTTTCGAAAAGCAATATCTTCAAATGTGCTACACGATAACTGCGACAAAACCACCGAAAGAAAATTTATTCAAAAAAATAAACATAATATCGCAGCCCAATATCAGTCTCATATTGTTTTAAGAACAAAAATGTGGG
>SEYY01000299.1:76288-91288 GCA_009176605.1 Armadillidium nasatum
TGCTAATCATGGAGAGATATTTACATAATTTAAAGCTTGATACGATAACCACTTCAGAGCCCAAGAAGCATTGATTGTTCGAATCACTACTGGAAATGGTTTGAATTCCAGTTAAGTCAGTCTCCCTGAAAGTTGAACGTTTGAGGGAATTGTGCTGTGTATATGCGAAAAAACTTTGATGTTTGTGTTTAATGTGTTTATTGTGCGAGTATTACAACTTGCTGCAAATCCTACAGAGTCACAGTAAGCCCAAACAAGCGACATTTTTTAGAGTCCGTTCAAGTAACCGGTTTGTGAGATTTATCATAAGAAATGTCTGTATACCGGACGTATACGTTACAGTCACAACGGCTAACAAAGAACATCAAGTGTACGAAACCCAATGAGGTACGCGAACTCCAACATTCTTAATTTTATTTCTTTTTTTATGGCAAAGTTTCAGTTTCATCCAATAGTTTGAAAATTTATATTATTTTCCAGACAAATTAGACACAATGATTTTGTTCACTAAATATAGACTGATAACCCAGAACTTATTTTGTAACGAAACAACTCTGACATTTTAAAAAAAAAATATATTATATCCAATTTCAGCTACCCAAAAATTAAAGGCTATTACGGCAAATAACAAAAGATTTTTCAAAAGTAAATATTCAAAAAATAATAAGCTTACCCTAATTAACAATTTTACAGAAACTATTACAGAGATTCAAGTTCAGTTACAGTCTTAAGGTCCTTCTTAACAGATAACAACAAAATTTAAAATTTCAGACTTTGCAAAGTGGAGAGAACTAATAGCGAATGGTCATATGAAGAAGAATTAGATTTGAAAATGGTCCTTACTGACTAGAAAAAGCATTTAGGTTTTATTTAATAAAAATACAAAGCAGGATACAAGCCAAGAAAAAAAATAAAGGTTTAAAAAATAAATAAATAAAACATCAAAGTTTATTTTTGAATGCGTAAATGTAATTAGATTTTTTACCTCATCAAAAGTTCAAAGTATTAAGGACAACTAGTATATATTTTATTAAATCGTTAACACCAACGAAACCCAAAAAAAACATTTGATTATGCAATGAATGATAACTGGCGATTTCTATGTGAGATACGACAGTAACTTTAGGAAATCTTATTCATCATTCATTATAGAAAACTGTCAGGAATAACGCAGATGACTACTCGAATTTTAAAAACCTGAAGAGTGAAATTAAATTTGAGAAAAAAAATAAAAATAAAATTCGGAAAGGAAGCTTCATTTTTACCCAAAAGTAGAGTCCCAAAATGGACTCGACAATTAAGGGCTACGCACAAGGAAAAAGACTTCAAAAAATATAAAATTTAATAGTTGAGCAAAGTAAATGCGGTGATTACTGTAAAAGATCTTAATATGCATGTCTGACATGCATTAACTACTATTTCTCATTCTCATATTCAGCTTTATATATATATATATATATATATATATATATATATATATATATATATATATATATATATATATATATATATATATATATATATATATATATATATATATATATATATATATATATATATATATATATATATATATATATATATATATATATATATATATATATATATATATATATATATATATATATATATATATATATATATATATATATATATATATATATATATATATATATGGGATGGAGCGATACCAAAATTCTAACCGATACCGAGTACCGATACGAATTCTTTGTTATGTGATATTGATAATTTTCCTTTTCAGTTCTCTTGATGATGGTTCAATGATAGAACCGAAACGTCAGACTTTATTTAATATTAAGAAAATGTATAACGTAATTGTTTTTTCAAAAATTATTGAGATCATTAAAAGTTAAATTAATAATAAAACGCTGATGTTGCGTCCATTTCTGGCTATCCAGTTTATAATATATATATATATATATATATATATATATATATATATATATATATATATATATATATATATATATATATATATATATATATATATATATATATATATATATATATATATATATGAGAGAGAGAAAGAGAGAGAAGTGAGAGAGACAGAGAAGAGAGAGAGAGAGAGGTAAGAAAAACAGATAATTATAAACAAGTCTACAACCGTCATCAAAATATTCTAAGACTCGAACATAATCAATTATTAAGAAAAAAAATTACATAAACAAAGTGAAAAGGATTCGTGGAAGACCCAAAAAGTCCTCGAAGACCTTCACCAAAAACAAGATCAGAAGAATAAAAGAATCACTAAAAAATTAGAAAGAAAAAAAGAAAGAAGGAAGAAGCACCACAAAATTAGGAAGAAAAACCAATCTATTGCAATATTAGACGAAATAAGGAACAAATAGCGAATTAATACAGCTTGTGTATCAAATCCATAACTTGATTAATATATATATATATATATATATATATATATATATATATATATATATATATATATATATATATATATATATATATATATATATATATATATATATATATATATATATAACGAAATTATACTCTGTTGTAATGATAATTGGAAATATGATGTTTCTGACACCACAATGTTCCTGTAGGTAAGTAAAAAAGCGAAGGGCGTTTCAACTACCATATTTAAAAGAATAATTTAACATCTACTCTATAACTAAGAGATACTTCTAAAATCCATAATATATATATATATATATATATATATATATATATATATATATATATATATATATATATATATATATATATATATATATATATATATATATATATATATATGTAGAAAACGAAAAACTTACGTAAATTCTAAAACAAACTCCCCTTTACATACAATAATAATAATAATAATAATAATAATAATAATAATAATAATAATAATTTCAAAATTGTATTTTTTTTAAAAAAAAAAGCAGAAAAGAAATAAAAATCGATAAAGTCGAAAAACATAACTTACCCCAACGAGCAACAAGGAGGGTGGGCGCTGACACTCGCAGCCGGCCGCTCTTTCCGCTTGTTCAACTATGTTCCTGATAAAGTCTCGAAGACCGTGCAAATGCCTGCAAATAACAACAACAACAAATTGAGATTTGGTCATGTTGAAATATATAAAGAAAGATTTTTATTTGTTTTTCTTAGAAAAAAAAAAAAAAACAAATTTACCGTCTAAATTGTGCAAGCAATATATGTGCATAATACTTAAGTAGATAACTAACTAAAAATGGACTACTACTACTACTACTACTACTACTAATAATAATAATAATAATAATAATAGGTGAATAACAAAGTTTTTTACATTTCAATTGAAGAATTGAAAAGCATCGTTCACATTTGATCATTACAAATGACTTATTTAAATCTCTGACAATTTGAAAGCGGAACCGAATACGAGTTTGTGTCATACGATGGTGACTGAAACAATGGAACGACGTCCCACCTTCAAATATCATTTCGCTACTCTCCAAAATACATACAACTTCATATTTATGACTTATTGTTTATCTGTTGAAGGAAAAAAAATTTTAAGTGGACAATTTTAGGACAGTTGCTCATACGTAACAACAATGATTTAAATGCTTTTATTTCGTCAACAAAAAAAATATTACAATATATATATATATATATATATATATATATATATATATATATATATATATATATATATATATATATATATATATATATATATATATATATATATATATATATATATATATATATTAGGATGTACCGATAGTATCGGTATCGGCAGTATCGGCCATTTTTTTGGGTATCGGTATTGGTTAATATGTCTGATACTTGGCCGATACTCCGATACTCCTTACTTTTTGGGTGAAGAATTATGAGAAACCTTTAGATTAAAAAATAAATATAGTTTAGATATATAAAAGTTCTAATAAGGAATTCCTTAAGCTAGCCCATAATTCGTCTTCCTAGTATATATATATATATATATATATATATATATATATATATATATATATATATATATATATATATATATATATATATATATATATATATATATATATATATATATATATATATATATATATATATATATATATATATTCGCGCTCACCTTCTTCTAAATTGGAGTAAACTCTTCTTCGCACACACAAAACATTAATACAGACACCCTTTAAAGAAAATTAAAAAAAAAAAAAACTAAATGATGGCCTCAACAAAAGTAGCCTCGGAGAAGCCCCGGGGGCGGCTTCCAAAAATAGTCCCTCATCCACCCCTTCCCCCATCACCTCTTGTGAGTTGGTGGCCTCCGGTGATGGGTTGGTGCCACCAAGATACAGCTGCCGACTTGTCCTGATGCAAGGTCTATTTTTTTCATTAATTTCTGCAACATTCGCGGTTTGCACTCTAATTTCCACTTTGTTGAACATCACCTCTCTTCTTCTAGGCCTCACCTCTTATTCTTGGATGAAAACTCAGATGTTTGAGCGTTCTGATAGCAAACATTATTCTGTTTGCTAATACTGTCTCTATCCTCAATTTTCAGCCGATATCGAATGTTGGGCATATGTGCGCAACGATGTCGTTTGTTCTCGTGTCTATAATTTGGAATCTTTCGAATTTTCAACCTTATGGCTTAGGCTCTCTTGCCATTCTACGACTAAATTCATTTTGTTCAGTTTATTTATCTCCTAATTCTACAACTATCCTTAATTCTTCGACAATTTAAACTCAAAAATAGAGCACATTCTCTCTTCTTCTCCTTTCTCTGAAATCATCATATTAGTTGATTTCAATGTTCACCACCGCCAATGGCTTTCATCTAGTTCTCATGATACAGCTGGTGAACGTGCCTTCCATTTCGCTATCCAAAACGACCTTGAGCAGTTGGTGCAGCTCCAGAGAAAACATGGTCGTTTTCAATGCCTCAAAAACTCAGTTCCTCCATCTCTCCACTCGACACAATCTTCCACACAACTATGGTATCTTCTTCGAAAACACGAAACTCAAGCCTTCATCTGTTCTTAATATTCTTGGTGTTTCTTTTTCTCGTGATCTTTCTTGAAAAGATCACATTACTTCTCTTTCTAAACAAGCTTCTAAGAGGTTGGGTGTTCTGAGGCGCCTTCAGAATTACTTCACCCCACACCAGTTGCTTGCTCTGTATAGGGGTGTAGTTCGCCCCTGTATGGTGTATGCTTCGCACATCTGGGTTGGTTCCACACATACAGCCCTCCTAGAGAAGGTGGAGTCTAGGGTATTTCGTCATATCAACTCTCCTGCTCTTAATAACTCTCTTCAATCTCTTTCTGCCCGTCGAATTGTTGCGTCACTCTTTACTATCACTATTACAACGGACACTGCTCTTCTGAACTCTCTCGTCGCATACCTCCTCCATTGAGAAGAGCTCGTGCGACACGCCTTTCTACACAGTCTCATCCTTTCTCTGTCCAACTCTCCGACTCCAGACAACCGCTGTGCTCAATCTTACATATATTCTACTGGTAAAGTTTGGAACACACTCCCTTTATCTGTTTTCCCAACTTCCTTTGACTTGCATACTTTCAAACGCCGTGTATCTGGATACTTCGGTCACAATCGACCAGGATAAATCTCTCCCAACTCCGGTGGAATTTGGTAGGCCTCTGGCCTTTGCCCAGTGGAAGAGAAATATAATATATATATATATATATATATATATATATATATATATATATATATATATATATATATATATATATATATATATATATATATATATATATATATATATATATATATATATATGCGTGTGTGTGTGTGAGAGAGAGAGAGAGGGAGAGAAAAAGTTAAGACATTTATAATTTTTAAAATAAAAATAAAAAGTCTTTAAAACTAAAAAGTTGGTACAAAGTAGGTGAGTAGGGAAGGGAGTCGCTTAATTGACCGACTCCGACTCTCCATCCCTGTTCTAAACATTTATTATTCCTAACAGATAATATTTTAATTTATAAAATATACTTGGGCACAACCATGAAATACATGACTAAGTATTGGTTGTACAGGGAATGCAATCCTCAGTTGCCTAGCAGTACACAAATGTTCTATCTTATTACTGTGTATTTCTTATAATAATTAAAGTATCGGTATCGGCACCTAAAAAATAGAGTATCGGTATCGGTATCGGCCTCTTTACTGGTATCGGTACATCTCTAATATATATATATATATATATATATTATATATATATATATATATATATATATATATATATATATATATATATATATATATATATATATATATATATATATATATATAATATTTATATTATATATTTCATGTAGTCTTTTAGCACACTTTTAATTGATGAAAATATTTTTCTACAAAAATTTTTCTAAACAATGAAAAAAAAAAATCTTTTCAAATAAAAAAATGAACGGAAAAATTGAAGATAGATAAGCATTAATGTCCCAATTATATGCCCCAATAGTTTCTTAGGAGCACAGTTAACGGTCGTCACTAATAATAATGAATAAAAAATGTAAATAATAAATTTATTCTATTATTCTTATTCTTATTATTATTATTATTATTATTATTATTATTATTATTATTATTATTATTATTATTATTATTATTAGCGGGAATATTGTTATGCCATGGACATATTAAAGGTTCTTCGCATATTTCAATTTACATTAGGAGAATACTCAAATTTACTTCTATACGTTTTGCACATCACATGTTCAATCCACCAATGGATAAAAACACGAACTTGTACATAAAATTTGAAAACTGCGCAAAACTTTGTTGGTCAAATTATGAAAAATGTGAAATTTACTTTTCCAAAATAATATATATATATATATATATATATATATATATATATATATATATATATATATATATATATATATATATATATATATATATATATATATATATATATATATATATATATATATATATATATATATATATATATATATATATATATATATATATTATGTCTCCTCTGGTGAGCAAAAGGCCAGAGGTTTACCAATTTCCACCAGAGCCGGGGAAATGTCAGAAATCAGGTCTGTAATGGACGACGTGGCCCGATACACAGCGTTTAAAGGTGTGCAATTCAAGGAAGTTGGAAAACAGATAAAGGGAATGTGTTCCAGACTTTACCAGTAGAGTACATGTAACATTGAGCATTGCGGATAAGTCTGGGGTCGAAGAGTTGGACAGAAAGGATGAGACTGCAGAAAGTCGTGTATCACTAGCTCTTCTCAATGGAGGAGGCATGCGACTGGAGAGTTTCAGAAGAGCATTGTCCGTTGTAATAGTGGTAGTATAACGATAATTCGACGGGCAGAAAGATATTGGAGAGTTAGAAGACGAAAAGCCGTGGATTCCTCCTTTTCGAGAAGAACTGTATGTGTGGAAGCATACTCTATACAGGGGCGAACAACACCCCTTTAAAGAGCAAACAACTGAGGTGGAGTGAAGAAATTCTGAAAGCGCATCAGAACACCCAACTTCTTAGGAGCTTGTTTAAAAAAAGAAGTAAAGTGATTCTTCCAAGAAAGATCATGAGAAAAAGAAACACCGAGAATATTGAGGACAGATGAAGGTTTGAGTCAAGTGTTTTCGAAGATGTCATAGTTGTGTGAAAGGCTGTGTCGAGTTGAAAGATGGAGGAATTGACTTTGAGACTATTTTTACTGCAGAAAACTTGAGATAGAAAAGGATACAGAGATAAGATGGTGATAGTAGGAACCTAGAGACAGAAAGTTTAGCTGTATAAGGAGAAGGATTAGAAGGTAAGGAAATGTCAAGAATGTTAGGTTCATCAAAAAGACGATCAAGGATACGGGTAGGAAGTTGTAGCATCTGCTCAAGATTATTCTGGATGGAGAAATGGAAAAAAATCACTAGCTGTATCTTGAGAGCTAAAAGAAAGTGATTTTCTGAGGTGAACCTTGAAACACCAAAGATGATGATTTAAGAATTAAGGAGTTAGGAAATAAATAAACAAAAAGAAATTTGTTCATAGATTGACAAGAGAGTCTAAGCCACAAAATGAAAACTCTTTCAAGTTAGGAAAATTAGAAACACGTTGTTGAACGTACTATATATGAATAACATCAGCCTTTGTATGAAGCTTGAGAATTGCACAAGGTATGTTGTCAAATAAGGTATATTGTCAGAACGCCCAAGCAACTGAATTTTGGTAAAGAACAAGAGCTGAATCACACACGTCTAAGGAAGAGAGGTAGTGTTCAACAAAATAAAAATTAAAATAAAGCCCACGAATGTTTCAAAAATTTACAAAAATATAAGATCGTGCACGAGAGCAAGCAGACCATTTAATAACACAAACAAACCCACACACACACACATTATATATATATATATATATATATATATATATATATATATATATATATATATATATATATATATATATATATATATATATATATATATATATATATATATATTTATAGGGGAGGACGTAGCGCCGTCCGAAGCGATGCAAGTACCCCCCATTGGGCATAACCCACGGAGTGATAGGATGGGCTAGACCATTCCGTTTCACTCCGTTGCCCTTTGGTTCGTTCCTTTTCGCGTTTCATCTTCTCAGAGGGTCTCTAGTGTACCCTTGCTCACATTGGAGTGCCTATGCTCCAACCTTCCTCCTTCTTCACATGTGTCCTACAATATTTACAAACGCTTACACATACATTACCTATTTAATTAATCAAAAATGGCAAAACATAAATCTGCCTCGGAGAATCCAAGAGGGGCGGATTCCAAATATAGCCCCTCATCTACTCCTTCCCCCATCACCACTTGGGAGTTGGTGGCCTCCGGTGATGGGGTTGGCGCCACCAAGACCTCTATGCCGGCTTGCCCTGATGCACGGTCTTCGTTTTTCATTAATTTCTGCAACATTCGCGGTCTTTTTTCTAATCTCCACTTTGTCGAACACCACCTCTCTTCTTCTAGACCTCATCTCTTGTTCTTAACTAAAACTCAGGTGTCTGAGTGCTCTGACAGCAAACCCTACTCTGTTTCCTCCTACTGTCTCTATCCTCAATTTTCAGCCAAAGGCGGATGTTGCGCATATGTGCGCAACGATGTTGTCTGTTCTCGTGTCTCTAATTTGGAGTCTTCTGAATTCTCAACTTTATGGCTCAAACTTTCTTGTAATTCTACAACTAAATTTATTTGTTCTGTCTACTTATCTCCTAACTCTACAGACTATCCAAAATTCTTCGACTATCTTAACTCCAAAATAGAACACATTCTTTCTTCTTCTCCTTTCTCTGAAATCATCATTTTAGGTGATTTCAATGTTCACCACCGCCAATGGCTTTCATCTAGTTCTCAAGATCCAGCTGGTGAACTCGCCTTCCAATTTTCTATCCACAACAACCTTGAGCAGTTGGTGCAACTCCCTACCCGTATCCCTGACCGTCTTGGTGATGAACCCAACATTCTTGACCTTTTTCTAACTTCTAATCCTTCTCCTTATACTGTTAAACTCTTTCCTCCTCTGGGTTCATCCGATCATCTTCTTATCTCCGTATCTTGTCCTGTCTCTTCAAGTCTTCCGCAAGAACGGCCCCCGCCATCGGCGAGGAGACGTTTCTGGCATTTCGGTGCCACTAACTGATCTGACTTGCGGTCGTACTTTTCTGATTTTCCATGGAATGATTACTGTTTCCGTGGGAGGGGTCCCTCGGAGTGTGCAGAGCGCATAACTGAGGTGATTCTCTCTGGCATGGAGGCGTACATTCCATATTCTTTCCCTTCCACTAAACCTAATAAACCTTGGTTTAACTCTGCTTGTTCTCGTGCTATCCGCCGCAGGGATGCTGCCTTCAGGGACTACCGTCGTCTTCAAACTCCAGAATCTCATGCAACTTATATTTCATCCCGGAATCGTGCAAAATCTATTCTTCGAGATACTAAAAACTCTTTTCTCCGTCGCAAATGCAATAATCTTTCTGGCTCCTCTTCCTCTCGCCCTTTCTGGCATTTTGCAAAAAAATGTCAACTCTAACTTTGCTTCTTCCTCTTTCCCTCCTCTAGTATCTTCTGACGGTACAACTGCCGTTTTGCCTTCCTCTAAAGCTGAACTCTTTGCTCAAACTTTTGCCTTAAATTCAACCTTAGACGATTCCGGAGCTGTTCCTACTCCTTCAACCCCCTCTAACTCATTTATGCCTAAAATTGTAATTTCTTCTAAAGATGTCACTTCTGCTCTCTCTGAGCTTAACACTAAGAAGGCGTACGGTCCTGATGGTATCCCTCCTGTGGTTCTCAAAACTTGTGCTTCCGAGCTTGCACCCTGCCTTGGTAAACTATTTCGTCTATGTCTTTCTACTTCAACCTTCCCTTCTTGCTGGAAACGTGCGCTCATTCAACCTGTGCCGAAGAAGGGGGACCCCTCTCAGCCCTCTAACTATCGTCCTATTTCTTTAACCTCCGTTCTTTCTAAAGTTTTCGAATCTATCCTTAACAGGAAGATTTGGAAACATCTCAATTCTTCTAATCTTATCTCAGATCGCCAGGTATGGCTTTCGTAAAGAAACGCTCTACTGGTGATCTTCTTTCCCTTCTCTCTGACTCTTGGTCCTCCGCTCTTCGGCATTTCGGTGAATCTTTTGCTGTAGCGCTGGACATATCGAAAGCTTTCGATAGAGTCTGGCACAAAGCTTTGATTTCCAAACTTCCCTCTTTCGGAATCTATCCTTCTCTCTGTGACCTTCTCTCTGATTTCCTTTCCGGTCGTTCTATAGCTGCTGTTGTAGACGGCCACCGTTCATCCTATAAATCTATTAATAGTGGTGTTCCTCAAGGATCTGTCCTATCCCAACACTTTTTCTGCTTTTCATTAATGACCTTCTCTCTATTACTTCATCTCCTATCCACTCCTATGCTGATGACTCCACCCTTCATTACTCTTTTCATTTTGAAAGACGCCCCTCCCAGCAACAGTTAATAGAGGCAAGGAGGGTGGCCTTGGAGCAACTAACCTCTGATCTATCTCTCATTTCCAATTGGGGCAAAGAAAACATGGTCGTTTTCAATGCCTCAAAAACTCAATTCCTCCATCTCTCTACTCGACACAATCTTCCACATAACTACGATATCTTCTTCGAAAACACGCAACTCAAACCTTCATCTCTCCTTAATATTCTCGGTGTTTCTTTTTCTCGTGATCTTTCTTGGAAAGATCACATTACCTCTCTTTCTAAACAAGCTTCTAAGAGGTTGGGTGTTCTGAGGCGCCTTCAATATTTCTTCACACCACCCCAGTTGCTTGCTCTGTATAGGGGTGTTGTTCGCCCCTGTATGGAGTATGCGTCACACATCTGGGGTGGTTCCACACACACAGCTCTCCTGGAAAAGGTGGAGTCTAGAGCTTTTCGCCTTATCAATTCTCCTGCTCTCACTAATTCTCTCCAATCTCTTTCTGCCCGTCGAAATGTTGCGTCACTCTCTCTCTACTATCGCTATTACAATGGACACTGCTCTTCTGAACTCTCTCGTCGCATACCTCCTCCATTAAGAAGGGCTCGTGCGACTCGTCTTTCTACACAGTCTCATCCTTTCTCTGTCCAACTCTCTGACCCCAGACTTAACCTCTATGCTCAATCTTACATGTACTCTACTGGTAAAGTCTGGAACACACTTCCTTCATCTATTTTCCCAACTACCTATGACTTAAGCACCTTTAAACGCCGTGTATCAGGTCATGTCGGCCTTTAATTTGACCATGTTTCCGACTTTCCTCCCAACTCTGGTGGAACAATGGTAGGCCTCTGGCCTTTGCCCACCAGAGGAGAAATAAAAAAAAAAAAAAAAATATATATATATATATATATATATATATAATATATATATATATATATATATATATATATATATATATATATAATATATATATATATATATATAAAATTTCCTTCCTGTATGTTAATACTTTTAAAATTACTTCAAATGATAATTAATATACATTACTTTTTAAGATCACGACAGTCTCTGGCTCTCTACTTTGCTCAACGAAATCCTTGACAAATATATATATATATATATATATATATATATATATATATATATATATATATATATATATATATATATATATATATATATATATATATATATATATATATATATATATATATATATATATATATATATATATGGTCCATGAAACGTTCACCTTCCTAATGTTTGTCCCTTTTTAATATATTGTTTACAAACTATTTTCAAGACAATTTTGTCTGCAATATTGTAGTCATTTATTTGTCTCAATCTTATATATTACATTTATAAATCGATTATTTATCAAATATATTTAAACACTATTATCTTTGGTTAGGTAAAGTAATACTACTAAAATAAAATATTCCCTTACTATTTATTTACTGTAGTAGTAATAAACTTCAAACAATTATTTTAAGCCGAAGCCAAAAACATGAATTTTGTATGTAGTTGAAGATAAAATCTTAGTTATATATATATATATATATATATATATATATATATATATATATATATATATATATATATATATATATATATATATATATATATATATATTAGTATAGAAATCTACTTTCAAAATTGTAAGTTTATAAAATAAACGTAATAAAATTAGACGTAATACCGTAATAATAATTATTAGAAAGAACGATCCAAAATTTTAAGCCATTGTCAGTTAAAATGTTGCCCACGTATCTCTAAAATTTACTTATCTGCTGCTACCGAGAAAGAGTTGAACAGAATAGTTAATTAGAGTTTCCTCTGATTTCACATTCAAAGAGAAGCAAATGAGCATCATTAAAACAGAATAACAAATGAAGAAAACACAAAATAAGTCAAAATCATGAGACTCGTTGTCCCAAACAACAAAAAATGGTAATTTTGAATTACCCCTTCGACTTTTTATCACATGATGAAACAAACTTTTTTTATTATTCTAATAAAACATTTTAATAAAACAGATTACCTACTGCTGCCACTATTACTTACTTACTATATATATATATATATATATATATATATATATATATATATATATATATATATATATATATATATATATATATATATATATATATATATATATATATATATATATATATATATATATATATATATATATATATATATATATATATATATATATATATATATATATATATATATATATATATATATATATATATATATATATATATATATATATATATATATATATATATATATATATATATATATATATATATATATATATATATATATGGTCATGTCGCGAAATCGTTGCGTGAGCCTTGAAAAGTTTTCTTTCTTCTGAAAAAGTTGAAAAAACTTTGAAAAGGGAAAATAGGGTTAAATATGAGTCCAGAAAAACGCAAGTTTTCGCGACATGAACTATTTTTTAGTATATTTTGATTTATTATAGTATTGTTAACTTAGTTTAGGTTAGGTTACTTTGGGTTTGGTTAGGTTAGGTAAATTTAAGTTAAGTTAGGTTAGTTTGGTTGGGTTAGGTTAGGTTAACTGCATAATTTTGTTATATATATATATATATATATATATATATATATATATATATATATATATATATATATATATATATATATATATATATATATATATATATATATATATATATATATATATTACAATTTTTCATAATAAAAAGGAACGCTATTTTAAAATTATAATGCTTCAACTTAACAAAAATAAATTGACATTCATCCCATTCATTTTCTTTACCCAAAATTTTAAGTATTTACCCTAATATTTTTTGAGTCCCAGAAAAACAGCAACGTTTTCACGATATATATATATATATATATATATATATATATATATATATATATATATATATATATATATATATATATATATATATATATATATATATATATATATATATATATATATATATATATATATATATATATATATATATATATATATATATATATATATATATATATAATATCGGCATTTATTAGTTTGAACTTTAAATATCAGTTATATAAACTTATATAAAAATCAAAGGAAACTGTTTAATAAAAAGTTGGGCAATAAACCAAAAAAAAAATAATAATTATAAATAAAAAACAAATCAGTTCAAATAATCCAAATGGCAAAGGTTGAGAAAGCAAAATTTGTTTGCCTTCAATTTTTATGGCAGGACCTCATAACGTAGGATGTACTAGTTTCCATCAATATAATATTATTATTATTATTATTATTATTATTATTATTATTATTATTATTATTATTATTATTATTGTTATTATTATTATTATTATTATTATTATTATTATTATTATTATTATTATTTTATTATTAAAAAAAAAAAAAAAAAAAATAATATATATATATATATATATATATATATATAATATATATATATATATATATATATATATATATATATATATATATATATATATATATATATATATATATATATATATATATATATATATATATTATATTATTATATTATTTTTATATATATATTATATATTATATATAATATTATTTATAATTATTGTAATAAAAAATATATTATTAGTTATTCTCAAACAATAGGTTAAAAAAAAATCTAAAATGAAATAAAGTTTACTACGCCACTCAATTAGAGTATGCCACCCATTAATGACGTAATATATATATATATATATATATATATATATATATATATATATATATATATATATATATATATATATATATATATATATATATATATATATATATATATATATATATATATATATATATATATTATTATATTCTGGTGGGAAAAGAAAAGATGTATACCAATTTCCACAAAAGATTGGAAATATCTTAAACATGGCTGATTAAAGGCCGACATGTCCCGATATACTGCGTTTGAAGGTGTGAGAGTCAAAGGAATTTAGGAATATAAGTAAAGGGAGAATTTTCAAGGCAATACCAGTAGAGTACATATGTAAGATTGAGCATAATAATAATAATAATAATAATAATAAT
>SEYY01000299.1:98788-101288 GCA_009176605.1 Armadillidium nasatum
TGAGAAAAAGTGGGATGTTAGGCTACGCCGGCACCGCCTAAAAGACTGGGGTGTGTGTAGATGGCGAGAGGAAAGGGTTTGGGCGTAAGGGACTGAGCATATCTCTCCGACATGTGGTTTTTGAATCCTGATAGGCGGACCTTCTGTACTAGGACTGTTGTAAATGTTGGCTATGTTTTTTAGTGATTTGAGTATGGAGAGTAAAAATTCACCATGACATAAATAACTCTAACTAATTACATAAAATCTCCTACAAACGGATAATTATGATTTAAAATTTCTGATCAAGTATATATATATATATATATATATATATATATATATATATATATATATATATATATATATATATATATATATATATATATATATATATATATATATATTATATATCGCTTAAAAAATAATTAATCGCTGTAATTAAGTCAGGTTAGGTTTGATTAGGTCAGGTTAGGTTCGGTCTGGTTATGTTAGGTTACGTTACATTATTTAATTACATATCGCTTATTCGATTTATTAACTTAAAAGTTCATATATATATATATATATATATATATATATATATATATATATATATATATATATATATATATATATATATATATATATATATATATATATATATATATATATATAGGCCAGACTGCACATACTTAATATTTTTAAAAAAAAACTACTGAACGTAAGTAAAAAAGGTTTATATTTTTGGAATCCTTGTCGAATTTTAGGTATGAAAAATTGGGAAATAAAAAATAAATTAATTATAATAATTTATATTACGTTAGTAAATTTTACTTTTTTATACCGCTGAAAAGAATCGTACGTCTGGCAATGTCATTTTTTAAAAAAAAATTTCGAAATTGGAAAAAAAGGGGAAATACCCCAAATCGTCGACAGGAAAAGTAGTCGACAATATCATCATCACTCACTGGTCGGGGGTACGGGGGGTAGAGCCCCCCGTAGACAAATGTTCGGTATAGCACCAAAATTAAGTTTGTTAGTTCATCAATTGTCGTACAAAAACATTTTTTTAAATTTATTTTCAAATATTTTATAATTTTCATACCTAAAATTCGACAAGGATTCCAAAAATGTTATCCTTTTTTACGTACGTTCAGTAGTTTTTGTAATATTTAAGTATGTTAAAGTGCAGTCTCACCATATATATATATATATATATATATATATATATATATATATATATATTATATATATATATATATATATATATATATATATATATATATATATATATATATATATATATATATATTATATTTTTGTTTTAAAAATTTTATTTTTTATTTTTTATTTATTTATTTTATATAATAATATTTATAAAAATAAAATTAATTAATAAATCAAAAAAAAAATATAAATATACAGGAAAAGTATCATATCATCATCATATCGGATACTATATATATATAAAATTAATATTTTATTACTTATATAAATATTTAACATATTATATATATATATATAATATATAAATGCAAATAAACAATTAAATAAAAAAAATATAATATAATAATATATATATATATATATATATATATATATATATATATATATATATATATATATATATATATATATATATATATATATATATATATATATATATATATATATATATATATATATATATATAGTATATAATTTCATATATATATATATATATATATATATATATATATATATATATATATATATATATATATATATATAGAACATGGCACTTACCTTGCACTGTTGCCGTTCATTATAATCATATACCGTTATTTCTTTCGACTTAACAGCAGATACGAAATTTCAAATTGTAATTATTTTTTAATAAATTTTATAATTTAATATATATATATATATATATATATATATATATATATATATATATATATATATATATATATATATATATATATATATATATATATATATATATATATATATAATATATATGAAGTAAATGTTGCAATGAGAAAAAATTAAAAAGAATTATTTGTAACGCTCAGCTGATCATGCAAATATTGTGCAATGTGCAAGCTTATATATATATATATATATATATATATATATATATATATATATATATATATATATATATATATATATATATATATATATATATATATATATATATATATATATATATATATATATATATATATATATATATATTGACTGATGATAGGACATGAAATAATAAAAAATTAGATAGCTAATTAACACAGCTTTACCTTAAATTCTGGTGTTCCATTGTTCTTGATCAGAGCACAAGGTTTTTAAATATTTTCTTTGTTAATTAATGAATATATGGGCCCGTCCCCTACAATAGAAATCGCACTTATTTTCCCTTCCAAGGAACTGGGCCTGAACACATTTTCTACAAAATAAACGTTTCACTAATTTTCTCGTCACATACAGTAAACAAAATAACACCCATTTTTATTTTTGTTAATCATTAATAACTGACAATTTATTCTTTTCTTAATAAATT
>SEYY01000299.1:108788-136288 GCA_009176605.1 Armadillidium nasatum
AACTTAGTTATTTGGCTCTAGCCAAAGTTCGAGCAAGATCCTCTAAGATCTGTCCTTCTACCACTTAACTCAAGTTAAGATAGAATCCTCTAAGATTCTTAAAGTCTCTCTCTCTTAGCTCAAGCTAAGGCTAGATCCTCAAAGATCTAATAGCAAATTCTCTCTTAGCTCAAGCTAAGGCTAGATCCTCAAAGATCTAATAGCAAATTCTCTCTTAGCTCAAGCTAAGGCTAGATCCTCAAAGATCTCTTTCATTTGCCTTCTATCTCTTAGCTCAAGCTAAGGTCTTCTGATGGTGATTTACTTATGCTTCCTTTTATATGCGCTGAAGTTAAGTATGTTACATAATAATAATAATAATAATAATAATAATAATAATAATAATAATAATAATAACAATCACAAAATTTAAGAAAATAAATAAATATAAAAGAAATGTTATTATGAGTTTTTAAGCTTCATCAATATTTAAAAGAAATTCATATATTGTAAATAGTTGAAATAAAAATACTTTATATTACCCCATGTTTAAATTTTAACCTATTTGCAAAAGATGAATTACAAAAATTTTACTTAACTAAATAACTCTAAAATATGACAGATTCAAAAAAAAGTCTTAACATCAACTTTTCATAACTTAAACATTGTTAAAAAGAGGAATTTATAAAACAACAATAATATAAAATAATATGAAAATATAATATAACATCAATTCAACCTCTCAGAAATCTTTTAAGAGTTTCTGGAGTCTAAAACAAATATCTATACAATAGATATTCAAAACCTCGAATCTCTGAATAATGTAAACAAACGTTTGTTTACAAATAGTCACAAGGCGGTCTAACATGAATGTCCCCAAAGGTATAACAATTCATTTAACGTTAGGATTGAACTCGCAATGGTTCTCCGCAAGATTCTATCAACAAAGGTAACAAATTCTTTGTTCCTTCTTACAACCTTTTATAACTTCAACATAAAATGAATCCTCATAAATGAATAAATAATCATAAAAATAATTCTCATAATATAAACCATTACATAATATTTCCTCAATTCTAAATCATTTTAACAATAACAAAACATCTTTACAATGAATATTAAAACAACAATTAAGCTAATCATGTTTCTACTTCTATTTGACCTATATTCAAGTGGTCTTTCTAAAACTCTACTGGTATCTACAATAGGTCCTTTTGACCTTAAATTATATGTATTTCTCTCATTATTATTTCTATTTTGATTTATTCTAATGTTATTATTCCTATTAATATTCATTGGAATATAAATATCGTCATCACTATCAGAATTTGTACTCTCCAAATCTGTTTCTTCTCCTATTTCGTCATTTAATTCTACTTCATTTTCTCTATCGGGGTCATGTATGACATTTGGCAAATGACATCTTTTTAATCGGTTTATGTGTACTCTTTCTTGTCTTTTATGCAGATCGTATAAGGGTTTAATAGTGTAATTCACAGGTGAGTACTTATCAATAACTCTATAGGGTCCGAGGTATCTGGGTTTAAGTTTACTACCTTTGCCTCTTCTATAATTATCTAGTAACCATACAAAATTTCCTATTTCAAACTCTTTGAAATTTTTATCTTTAAAATATTCCTTTCTTTTCCTTTGCATTTTAGCATTAAACTCTTGAGCATTCTTATATGCTTCTTTCATCTTTCTACTTATCTCTTCTTTAGCATTTCTACCTATATAATCATACGTTTCTCCTGCTTTGATAATGTCGGAAAGTGGTAAGAGGGCGTCTCTCCCAAAGAAAAGAAAGAAGGGGATTTCATTTGTGCTTGAGTGGTAAGAAGTGTTTAGAGCTAGTGTAACAAAGGATAAATAGTCTTCCCAGTGATGTAGTTCAGAGTGTTCTAGTGCAGATGCTAAGGCGTTTTTAATGTTTCTGTGTGATCTTTCTGAGTAACTGTTTCCTTGGGGATGAAAGCTTGTTGTGTAGTGTACTTTAGTTTTAAAGAGGTCACAAACTTCCTTGAAAAGATTTGAATGAAACTGTGTACCGTTATCAGTAGTGATATGAGATGGGGCTGAGAATCTGTTTATGTAGTCTATTAGGCATTTTACTATAGTTTCTTTTTTAATATTAGGGATAGGATAGGTTTGGAGGAATCTTGAAAAATGATCTATTATAGAGAAAATGTATTTATTGTTATTAGAAGTGATAGGAAATGGTCCTATAATGTCAATACCTATATGTGATCCAGGAGAAAGAGGTGAGTGAAAGAGTTGTAGGGGTGCTTTAATGTTATTGTAAGGGGAAATCTTTTGACATGTTAAACAATTTCTACAGTATTCTTTAATATCTTGTGTCATGTTAGGCCAATAGAATAAATCTTCTGCTCTGTATAATGTTTTAATAAAACTAGTGTGAAAGTTTAAGTTAGAGTTGTGTACTATGTATAAAGCTGTGTTTTTAAGGGTGTGAGGAATTACAAGTGTTTCTTTGTAAGGTCTTTGATGTTTATTAAAAT
This sequence comes from Armadillidium nasatum, assembly GCA_009176605.1. Classification (NCBI taxonomy): domain Eukaryota; kingdom Metazoa; phylum Arthropoda; class Malacostraca; order Isopoda; family Armadillidiidae; genus Armadillidium; species Armadillidium nasatum. Next base: position 111,287 of record SEYY01000299.1, read on the forward strand.
GTATGAAATATAGACATTTGTTTTTCATAATAAACCTGGATAAATCTATATCTCTTGGTATACCTTCTATGTTTCTTTTCTCAAAGTAATTTATAATTCTTCTCCATTCTAAGTCTTTTAACTGTTCTTTCCTTACATTATCTGAATTTAAAACTTTTGACGGATCAATCTCTTCACTATTATTTATAACATGAACACTTCTACTGAGTGCGTCTGGAATTACATTTTCCTTTCCCGCTCTAAACTGAATATCAAAATTAAACTCTGTAAGTAATAAAGCCCATCTAGCAATTCTAGGGGTGCTAGGTTTAAACTTAAAAAGATATCTTAGGGGCTGATGATCTGAAATGATCGTAAATTTGTGTTCATAAAGATAGTAATCAAAGTGCCTAACTGATTTGAACAATGGCTAATGCTTCTCTTTCAGTTACACTGTATCTACCTTCTTGTGGAGTTAACTTCCTTGAGAAGTATGCTATCGGTTTATCTACACCATCACTTTCCTGTGTTAGAACAGCTCCGATCGCCAAGTCTGACACATCAGTATGAAGCTTAAACGGGTTATTAAAATTTGGGTGTATGAGAATGGGCGAACTAGACAATAATTCTTTTATTTTTAAGAAAGCTTTCTTCTTCTAAATCAGTCCAAATAAACTTAGAATATTTCTTAGTGAGGTTTGTTAAGGGGGCACAAATACTTGAGAAACCATTAATAAATTTTCTATAATAACTTGACATTCCTAAAAATCTTCTCACTTCCTTTACATTCCTAGGTGTTTCATAATCTCTAATTCCTTGCAATTTAATTGGATCAATTTGAATACCTTTCTTTGAAATAATATGTCCAAGATACTTTACACTTTTTTAATGATAACTTTAGGCCTGAATCTTTATAAATTTTTAAAACTTGCTCTAGGTATTTAAGATGGTCTTCGAAATCAGATGTATATAGAATTAAATCATCCATATAAATATGGCAAAACTTTCCTAAAACTTCAGAAAATAGAAGGGATAAGGTCTTAGTAAAAGTAGTAGGGGCACCTATTAAACCGTAAGGCATTCTAATATGCTGATATTTTAAGTTATCTGGACCTATAAAACTTGTCTTATGCCTATCTTCTTCTTCTATTAAAATTTGGTTAAATCCCTTTAGGTTATCGAGAACAGAAAAATATCTTGAGCCATTTAATGATGATAATATCTCGTCAACACGGGGCATGGACATCACCTCCGCTTCTGTTACTTTATTTAAAGCTCTTGCATCATAAACAAAACGTAGTGTATTATCTGATTTTTTTATTAGTATTATAGGGCAGTTCCAACTACTGGAGGATCTCTCAATCAATCCTAATTTCAACATTTTATTTATGTGATCCTGCATGACTTCTTTTGTTGCTTGTGGTAGTCTATACTGTGGAACAAAAACTGGTTTGCTATTACCTGTCTTAATACTATGCTTGTTTAATTTACATAAACCTATATCATCAGAGGTTTGGGAAAATGCATCTTTATATTTCTTAATTAATTCTAGCATTCTTATCTGTTGATTAGTTTCTAGGTTATCTAAGTTTATACTGTTTAAATCGAATGTACAATCAGATTTAGCTACATTTTCTATCTCTATTTCTTCTTCTTCTGCTAAAAATATATCTCCTATCAATTCGTTTTTGTTTAAAGTTATCTCTCTATCAAAAAAGTTGGCAATAGTAAAAGGCACTTCTAATTTATCATTTACAATGGCTAAGGTATTTCCAACTCTTAAACCATCTGTACAAGAGGATTCAATGACTATATGTTTATTTTTCCATTTATTTTGTACAATACCATGGGTTTTTACAAAGGAACGAGGGGGTAATACTAATTTTTTATTTAATTTTAACTTATCTTCATTAAGCTTTACTTTACTTATACTAAAACATTGCATGTCATAATCACTCGAACAAACTATACGGTAGTCTTACTTTATTTATTTGTATATACCTTTTCTTCAAAATTAAATATCACCTTCCCTATCCTCTTAATTATGTCTCTTCCTATCAGCATATCTCCTACGAATTTTGTATTGTCTAAGATATATACTTCATGAATAAATTTAATTTTACCAATACTAAAATATAAAGAAACTTTACCCATTAATTTTAATTTTTCACCAGTAACACTTGTAACATTTATATTAGGGACTTTTATAACACTCTTAAATCGATCCGTTTCATATAACTTAGAAAAATGATTATAAGAAACTATTGATATATTTGACCCTGAATCCCAGTATCCCAATGACTTTAAATTATTTACTCTTAAATATGTTACAGGATTTTCTAAATCATCTGTAACGGATCGGTTTAATAGTTTTTTGGAGGGTTTTGCATTAAGGGAGTGTCTTCTATTAATTTGAGGACAATATCTCTTTATATGTCCTTGTTTATTACAATAGAAGCATATAATATTATTATTATAATTTCTAATTCTATTATTAGGGGAATTTCTATAATTAGGGAGATTATTACTTTGATCATTTTCATTATTAACATTAAATATAGGGTTTCTAGAGGGTATTAACTTTTCTGCTTTTAATGCAGTCTGTAAACAATTATTATAAGTGGAAAATTCTTGTATTCCTATAAGTTTTTTTATTTCTAAATTTAATCCATTAATAAATATAGAGATGAGAAACTGATCTCTGTTCTCTATGTCTTCGAACTCGGTAAGAACATGCATGACTGATTCGCTTATCTCATCTATCTTGTTAGCGTAATCTCTAATGTTAGAATGCCCTTGTCTTATATTTGAAAATCTCCCATAAGCTTCTTGTTTTGAAACTTTAATTTCAAATCTCTTAGCTAAAAATTCTACAAGCTCGTCAAAATCAAACTCTTCAATCTCTGGGTGTGAGTTTAAATAAGTCTGGGCAGAGTCTATGCACAAACATTTTAGAATATTTACTTTAACTTCTTCTCTCCAGCCTTCAAGTTTTGCTCTAGTATTAAATTGATTTACAAAGCTCTTAAAATTACTTTTCCCATTAAAAAATTTAAGTTTTCCTACAATATTAGAGAAATTTGGCATATTAAAGTTTTCGTTTTGAAATTCACCTGCTTCTGCCATATTAAATATTAAATGAACTTAACTCTATATAATACAATATCTATAGTTCCACTTTGAAACACTTTGAAACTTCAGTCTAATAAATAATATAAGGAAAAATGTATCTCATCAATTTACTTTAATCTATCTCACCAATTAATATGAACTTTAAAGGACAGTCTCAAGCTGTTTATTAACAATATAACTATGAATCATATAAGTCTTAAGGACACATGGAGTCTTCACCGCTGCCGCCAATATAAAGTCGTAACTTTGTGATGTGATTAAAAAGATGGTGAGTGATGAGATAAATCACAAAGTACGCTTTACAAAATAAAAATAAAGTCTTGACTGAAATTTCAAAGAGGAATCAAAGTGAAACAACATTTTACTTAATAATAGTTTATTTACAAAAGGAAAATGATTTAACAAAAATGGTAGCAATGGCTAATGACCGAGCGTATTATGAACTAAATATCTTAAACAACATATGGGAATATTAATTATTTACATAAGGGGTTAAGGTAAAGGGGTATATGCGAGAGTGAAGGAACTCTAAAGAAATCTAATTGAATAATATTCAATATAAGGACTCAAATCCTTACTAGACTTCTTAAACTCACAAAACTCAAGTAATGTGGAAACTAAGCAAAAAGTGATTGGGCATTCACTTTTTATAACACTCAAATGTTATCAACTTAGTTATTTGGCTCTAGCCAAAGTTCGAGCAAGATCCTCTAAGATCTGTCCTTCTACCACTTAACTCAAGTTAAGATAGAATCCTCTAAGATTCTTAAAGTCTCTCTCTCTTAGCTCTAGCTAAGGCTAGATCCTCAAAGATCTAATATCAAATTCTCTCTTAGCTCTAGCTAAGGCTAGATCCTCAAAGATCTAATGGCAAATTCTCTCTTAGCTCAAGCTAAGGCTAGATCCTCAAAGATCTCTTCATTTGCCTTCTATCTCTTAGCTCAAGTTAAGGTCTTCTGATGGTGATTTACTTATGCTTCCTTTTATATGCGCTGAAGTTAAGTATGTTACATAATAATAATAATAATAATAATAATAATAATAATAATAATAATAATAATAATAATAATAGCAATCACAAAATTTAAGAAAATAAATAAATATAAAAGAAATGTTATTATGAGTTTTTAAGCTTCATCAATATTTAAAAGAAATTCATATATTGTAAATAGTTGAAATAAAAAAATACTTTATATATATATATATATATATATATATATATATATATATATATATATATATATATATATATATATATATATATATATATATATATATATATATATATATATATATATATATATATATATATATAAGTAATAAGGATACCGAGATGCGCGGGTAAAAATCTGGCAACCTGTCCCTAACGGTCTTTTCTGTATTTGCGTGCATTCCTGCATTCTCAGGGACCTTCCTGACATTTCCTTTGTCGGTTCACGGACCCACGCGGGCCCACGGACCCCCCAGACCCCTAAGTTCGAATCAATTCCAGGCTGACTGAACCGCAAAGAAAATGGTCAGGAAAGAAAGTGAGGTGAACGCAGCGATTTTGCAAACTCAGGCAACTTCCTGATACCATTTTTGGGGAGTTCACGGGGCCCCGCGGGGGCCCCTTCCCCAGACGTGAGGCCAATTTCAATGGGTTGAACCCCCCAGAATGGTGTCAGGAAAGAGCGTGAGGTCAATTTGAGGCGTGTGATTTGCATTGCAAATCGAAATCCCGTTTGGCTTAGGTTGCCAGATTTTTACCCGCGCATCTCGGTATCCTTACTACTTTTATATATATATATATATATATATATATATATATATATATATATATATATATATATATATATATATATATATATATATATATATATATATATATATATATATATATATATATATATATATTATATATATATCGAATCCTAGAGTGAATACGTTTCTTTGTCTTCCATTTATAGATCTTTTCGATTTCACATATTGCTGTTTTCTTAGTGTTATATATATATATATATATATATATATATATATATATATATATATATATATATATATATATATATATATATAATATATATATATATATATATATATATATATATATATATATATATATATATATATATATATATATATATATACTATATATTATATATTATATATGGTTCGAATCCTAGGGTGAATACGTTGCTTTGTCTTCCACTTATAAATCTTTCGATTTCACATATTGCGGTGTTCTTGGCACACACACACGCATACACACACACACACACACACACATAATATATATATATATATATATATATATATATATATATATATATATATATATATATATATATATATATATATATATATATATATATATATATATATATATATATATATATATATATATATATATATATATATATATATATATATATATATATATATATATATATATATATATATATATATATATATATATATATATATATATATATATATATATATATATATATATATATATATATATATATATATATATATATATATATATATATATATATATATATTTCATTATTACCAATGTCATTCCTCTAGCTCTCAAGTTTGAACTACTGAACTTGCCTTCCAAATTTCTATTCCTAAAAACCCCGACCAGATGAAGCAGTTGCTGCTGTAGTTCGGGCATTAGGGCGTTCGGTTTGCGTGGAGAAATTTTCGGATCTGATTCTTCGTACGGCCTCTAGAAAGCAACTTCCTGTGGAGCTCTCCTAAATGTATAGAACAGTTCTTGAGGTACGAGCTTTAAAAAAAAAAAAAAAAAAAAAAAAAAAAAAAAATCATCCAAGTTCCCGATCGACTTGGAGATGAAGCCCACATACTGTGCAGAGAATTTTTTCCTTTTTAGCTTTTCCTTATATTGTTAAATTCTTTCCAGCTCTGAGTTCCTTCAATCAGTTTAGGTTAATTTTGTTTTATCCCTTTGTCTTTGGCAGGAAAAGTCCACGCTTACTGCGAGGAAACGTTTGTGGCACTTCAGTGCTACATGCTGCCAGAAAGGACAATCAGAAACCTCAGGTCAATCGATAAAGAGATCGTCAGCACATGTTATGTGTTTGATATGTGCCAAATTTTTAATAATTAAAATTTTGTACATTCAATGAAACCCACTTTTTTTTTCATTTTGAATAATTGTACGTATATGCGAAAGAAAATGTGCGCATGAATTTTCTTAGAATAGAGTGGGTTGCCCCATCTTTCTGCAATACAGCCCATCTCTCCTGTTTTCTGATCCATGCCAACCATATATATTTTAATTTATTTTTAATTTTTTAAAAACTTTTGATACGACATTCAAAAATTTGTTAAGTTTTAGGGTTTTTTAAACGTGTTTTTTTTATTATTTAAAAATTTTTAAAATTTTATAAATAAATTAGAGTACTTAACAAGGTATGTTAAATAATTTAATTGGTACATGTTTGTTACGCATTCTGTACATCGTAGGTTCGACTTTTAGTTCTATGCTTAATTCTGAGTATCAATCTATAAATGCTCTTTTATTTGTGTATATAAAGGCTAGTGTATATGCACTGATGCAGCTGTCTCAGTGATGGTGGTATTTATTGAAAGATAACTACCAGAAGGTAAACAACCACATGAGTTATAGGACTAGTGTCAGATAAACTGATCTAACATGCTCCTCCTCCAAAAATAAATTTTAGCTTCATTTACTTATTTATGACTAAAACTTCAAAAATCAAACTGTTACCAAAGCTCTATCATCAACTGTAAATTTTGCGTTGAAAATATGCCAAAGGATACGAATCTCATCAAATCTGAAAACTAAATAAACTGTGTTACAGATATCAGAGCCTCAATAAAAATAAGAATAAAGAGAAAAATCTCAAAACCTGCTAAAAAAACAAGCAATTTGGAATAGGCAATTCGATGAACTACATGATATTTCTAATGGTGATGAAGATGATAAAAAGTTCTTAAAAAATCAGAGCGAAAAATTGTTGAGCCCTGATAAAAAAGTTAACAGAAGTAAAATCAATTGAAAAGAATCAATCAATTATCCTTGTCAGTTTCTTTCTAAAGAAGTCCTTCCCTAGTAACTCATTTTTTTTAAAATTAAACCACCACAAGTGAACCAACAGAAGAATATAGTATTGATCCAGAACAACCATGAACGTCAAGATGAAAAAGAAAAGAAAATAATTAGATGAACCTTTACTTCACGAAATGTTGCTAAAGTTTGGGATAGATCAGCTGTTTTAATAATGATTCCTAAGAAAAATAGCTTTGGCGAAATGTCAAGAAAACCTTTAATTGGGAGTTATTCATCAATACGCATCGTAATAAAAACTTTAGGAACAACACAAAAGGATATGAATTTAGAGTCGCTAATTTTAAACATGATTTTGAAAGTCTTTCAATTGGGAATTACAATTACAGATAATTGTAATTAAAATTAACTAAATGAATTAAAGAAAGGATTGGTGTACCAAGTTGTTCTTTGTTATCTAGAGAATCAACAGTACAAATTTCGCAATATTAGGAAAACTACTTATGGAGAAAATAAAAGATTAAAAAGGCATGAATAAAGAAATTAATTATTAATCAATAATTGACTAATCGAGCTTGAAACACTGACTTTGAATAAAAGAAAGGATTTAGGAATCTATAGAAACCATGAACACAGCTAAAAGTGCCATGAATTAGGACGAGAGGAGAACTCTAAAGTTGAGTAATTTGTCTTTAATTTAAAGACGAATATGTAAATTTGGTAGGCCCACCAAGCGTATATATGTATATATATATATATATATATATATATATATATATATATTATATATATATATATATATATATATATATATATATATATATATATATATATATATATATATATAAAAATAATATAAAACATAAAAAAAAAAAAAAAAAAATAAAAAAAAAAAAAAAAAAAAAACACAAACACACATAACATATAATATATATATATATATATATATATATATATATATATATATATATAATATATATATATATATATATATATATATATATATATATATATATTATATATATAATATATATATTATATTAAGCGTGTGTGTGAGTAAGAAAGAGAGAAAACGTTTAACATAAATATAAAATGGCCTTGAAATTCTAATTGGATAAATGTAATAACCGTATTTTATCAATAACTAATCCGGTAACTAACATTGTCACAAAAAATTAAAGATAATAAAATAATTTATTTTCGTATAATAGAGGCGATCGCTTGACTGATCGAGCTATCAATATTTGTTTATATTAAACTATATTAATATATTACGACTTAAAATTTAATATTTATGTAACGATACAAATATTAAATAATTATACACTGTCAAAAAAAATATAAAAAAAAATAAAAAAAAATAAATAAATAAATAAATTAACTCAAGCATACAAATGCGCTAACCGTATGAATTAGGATGTGTTGAATCCGAATATACAACCAGATTTTGTCTAGGACGTACCATTTTTCTACAATAACGAATTAAATTTCAAAACAAAATGAATATTTATTGTATTTACAGTGCACGCAGGTAAATTACAATACAAAAATATGAAAATAACGTAATATATTTGGTACGTATATTCAATATGTAGAAATAGAAACCAAGTACTTTCAAAATATGTATATATTTTTGTATGGAGGCTTATTTTCTAGTGTATTTGAGTTTCCTTTTATGTATAGTATCTGGTTCATCACGTTGAAGATTCCAGAAGAAATCTGCAAGCATTGCAGGACTTCATTTACTCTTGTATCTTTTTTTAAGTAAACTTATATCCTGATGGAACTTTTCTCCGTGTTCGTCGCTGACATCTGCAACATTCTTAGTTTAATTAATTAAGGGGAGGGTTTGATTAAGGAGAGAAAATTTTTTTTATTATTATTTGAGCGGTTTGGGTGAAATTTTCTGTGTATATAGCTTTTTTCCCGGTGAAAATAGCTTCATTTTTAGTGTTTTTATGAGTCTATAACGGTTTCATAGTTATTAGTGGTCATAACTCAACAAAAAAAGAATTAGCGGGAAAAAAATATTTGTCCACATGAGATGAAAATTGACCTGAACAATCTTAGCCCCAATTTCTTGCATTCGGCGGAAACAGATCTTTGATATCACGTCCAAAAAAAGAGGTATAATCAGTCAAATTTTTTTTTGAAAAATTTGTTACCCTTTCGGAGAAAAAAATTATTTAAAAAAAATTCTCTCCAGGATTTTTGTATTAAATTTGGACATTGTTTAGAGGAGAGATAGGTCTACAACATTTATTTAGAGCATTATTAAATGCTAATTGTTTGAAGGAAGGTATAGCCTCTCAAACTTTTAAAATTTTTGAAAATTTTCTAAAAATGGACCTTTTTTGAGAGATCATATCTCGGAACAAAACAAATTAGATCGAACAAAGTATATAGAAGAATTTGTAGCCCCAACACTCCTCTATAAGTGTGCCAAAATTTATTTACGTAGTAATTATACTTTTTTTTTTTAAAATATTTTTCCTAAAAAATTTGAATTTTTTTTTTTCAAAAAATAATTTCTTTTGATAGTGAGTCAGTCTTGGACTAATACTGTTTTTTGTGTAACTTCTGGGAGGAAAATTCTATCAAAGGTTTTTGTAGCCAATAGAATAAGGAACATATGTTCCAAATTTCAGACCAAAAATATTTTTTATGTGGCTTCACCGTAGATTTAAATTTTGAAAAACATTCCCAAATAACTGCTAAACATTAAATCCCTCGTAAAAACGTTAGGAATCGACTATTTTCGTCGGGGAAAAAGCTATATATACTGAAATTTTCTGGAGAATCGGATAAAAAAATTTTTTTCAAATAATTTCAAATAAGTCAAACCCTCCCCTTTTAAAAATCATGATTAGAATGAAAAAAATGGACATTGAAGGACATGTTTCACCCAAAAATGTGACATGAGCGTATGAAATTATCAACAACGGTTCTGTAGTTTTTGACCTTATGTTTTCCGTGAAGACCAGTTCATACTGCTTTAAAACACAGCCAGGCATTCAACTCTAATGGATTCAGTGTTGCAAGGAATTCGTTTTCTACCATGAGTTGACGAATTTTCTGTCCAATAAAGATCCCTTCTTTGACCTTTGCATCAGTTAAATTTAGGAAATTTGCCTTTTAGATACTGAAATGAGGGCTGATCTGATCTGAAAGTCAAGTCAAGTGTAATATATATATATATATATATATATATATATATATATATATATATATATATATATATATATATATATATATATATATATATATATATATATATATATATATGCAATTTTGTTGTTAGAAGGCCGGAGGCCTGCACAACATCCCTTCATTTGAAGGTATGAAAGTAGAATCGAAGCATTTGGAAAAATAACAAAAATAAGAGCTTAAATTTTTTCCTCAATAAAGGCATAAAAGAATGAACATAAATATTAAATATGGGGTAAGAAATTTGCATACAGAAAGATTGCAACTGTTCGGAAAGTCAAGTCATTCATTCTCTTCTTAAAAGAAGGAGTATGATATCGAAGAGTTCAATAGTATAGTATCTCTTGTGTTAAATAAAGTGCAAGGAGAGAAATGAAAAAATCGAAAGCTAGAAAAAGAGAAACTGGATAAAATCAGAATATAAACTACCCCATTTCAGCACTGCGCGAATAGCACCAACCCACATATGATGAGTTTTCCCATACAGTGGCTTTCATTTAAAATCTTTTTATAAAGGATTTTTTTTTTATTGTTCGTCAAAAGTGTCCATGTTTTGACTGTTTAAATTAAGAGTACTATGCATTTCTTCGAGTAATGTTTAGTTAGTTTCTAATTATGGGTGTTTGATTTTTTAAAAATTTTATTTATCCTTAATAAATTTTTAGATTTTTAAAAACTTGCATTTAAATCATTAATACCACTGGTAAAAATTATTTAATTTTTTGCTTTTTATATGTGTATATTTTTTGCGTCTGAGGACGCTGTGATAATTTTTGAATGGCAGGCTCTTCAGGTCGTGGTCGTACAGGTGTAAAAGATGGATTTTCTAATAACTTTGTTAATGTCCGTAGCATACTTTCCTATTTCGAATCTGAGGTTGATCACCAACTTTCTACCTCTCAACCTACCATTTTACTTCTTTCGGAAACCCACTTATTCAGGGATTCCATCTCTAGTAATCTAAATATCTCTCTAACTGCAACTTATTTTACAATTTTAGTTTGAAGGAGGAAGCTATACCTATATAAAAGCTAGCATAACTGTAACATTTCCTAAAAACTTTTGAATCTCTAATTACGACCTTAAATTTGTCTCCCTACTATTATCATTATCTTGCATTTCTGGTACTGTCCACTATCGGAACAGATATTAATGACTCTTTTTGAATATCTTAGAACTACTAGTGAATATCATACATCTTCTCATTCAAATGCTGAGGTTCTCTATTTAGGATATTTAAATGTACACCACATTGCATGATGGTTGGGTTAGTCTCATACTTATAGGTGGAGAAAAGGCCAACTTATTCAGTTTTTCTAGCGATCTGGAACAGCTGATTAGATAACAAAAACCTATCCCATAACGCCCTAACCAATTCTTAAATACACTCTACTTGTACTTTACTTCACTACTACTTCTCGTTATAAATATATGATTTTCCTCCTATTGGTAACTCTGATTACAATCTTGCAGCTCATAATTATAATTTCTTCTCAGCATCTCCACCCAGCCCAAATGTACTTTCGGACATTTTAATTAGGGGACATTACATCGCTTCCATAGTAACTATCAATAGAGTGAATCCTGTTTTAACACCAAGATTTCTTCTGAGCTATGAGTCAGTGATCGCTTCTTCAATTAAATCTTTCTCTCTCCAAAATCCATGATTTAATGGCACCTATTCGTTTGCCATTTTTGAAACAGTCAATATGTATCAGGGCTTGGAAAAATTCTTTATCTCATTCTCATAACTCTTGCCAAATGTCAGAGATTTTATTCGACGGGATAATAGTGCATTTTCTAAAAGAAAGTATGCTAACCTCCTTGGTTCTTCTACTGATAAAAGTTTTTGATCTCATGCCAAAAATATGTCCAACAACTTCTGTAAATCTACTTTCCCTTCTCTTGTTCGCTTTGATGGATCTGTGGCTATCACTTCTTCCAAAAAGACTAATCTCTTCAGCCTCCTTTTCTTATCTAATTTCACCCTGGATGATTCTGACATTCTTCCTATTCCCTCTCTTCTCAGGTATACCATGTTTTTACCTATGATTTCACATGATCCAAAACATGGGATCCTAAAATTTATAAAAGTCAGTAAGGTTGGTGGTTGGATGCTATTCCTCCTAGTATTTTGATAGAGTGTGCTTCCAAGCTCGAGTTTGTCATGATTTAACTCTATGCTCTATACCAAAACACCAAAAATTTTCCTCAGGACTGGAAGCACGTAGGCCCAGTCGATCCCTAAGAACGGTAGTCACTCTGAGCCTTCTAACTTTCTCCCTATAGCTTTAACATGCATTCTGTCTAAAATCTTTAAAATTTTTCATAAGATGTTTCTCAAGGTTCTGTTATATCTACTACCCTAATCTTACTTTACATCAACGACCTCCTCAGATGCACTTCTACCTCTGTTCATTCTTTTCCTACGAATCAGTTCTCCGTTCTTCGGTTCATTTTAAACATTCCTCCTCTTTTATCTACTAAAGTTACATCTAGTCTTCAGAATATCCGATTTCATTCTTGCTGATCTACATGAGATTTCCCGACTTTGCCATCTCAACCTTGTAAAATTCAATTATTTTAAAAACTCAGCTTCTTCATATCTTCCCTCCCCTCAAAAAAAACACTTCCAGCTTTCTATTCCTTTTAAAACTCTATCGTCTCACCTTTGAACAGAATAAATTTCTTGGTCTGAACATAAATTACAACTAGTCTTGAAAAATCTCATATCACAACTGTTGTTAAGTCAACCTCAAAGAAGCTGGAGGTTATTTCAAGGCTGCAAGAATTTTTTTCCTTCTTCATAGTTACTTCAATTATTGGCCTTATTTTATTTGACCTTTCATGAAGTACTGTTTTCGTATCTGGGAGGCTCCAATTCCACTAATCTTTTGGACAGAATTAAGTCTAAAAGTCTAATAAAATATTCTTTATTTTCCAGCTCTCTGTTTTATGGGTATTACAGCGGTATAAGCTCGAGTTAACCTCTCGAATCCCACAAGAATTTTGAATGGAAATTGGTAATCCAGTATTACACCTTGTGGTGCTTTCTACTTTCCAGCAACCTCTGTTCTGGATGGGAATTCCTTTTTGAATTATGTTTCCTACTATATTAATTTTCCGCACTTTATAGCCATCATCTGGCCCCCATTTGAAAGATTTAAGATAGATTTGATCTTCACTGGGTTCTTTTCTTTCTTATTTCTCAGCTCAGTCCATGATTGGTGATAATATTTAAAATTTCATCCCCCACTCCTCGCCATTTGTTATAAGGACATCTTCGTTTTTGTATGGAAACATGCATCGCATATCTAGAATATTTCACTCAAACAATCCTTCTTGAAAGTACAGAATTCAGAGGTTTTAACCATATCATTTCTTCTGCACTAATTGACACTAATATCTTTTCTTGCCATTGAACTATTTCATCGTTTCCCTTACACTATCATTGTTAAAACAGACAATTCTCTTCAGAACTTGCTAATAATATGTTGTTTCCTTTGAAGATAACTTGTACATCTCGTCCGTCTACATAGTTTTACCCATTCTCTAACCAACTCCTTGACACCAGAATTAACTGCTATGATCGCCCTTACAAGTACTTTACAAATGAAGTCTTACGATTTTTGTAATCGGTTCAGGTTAGCTTTTAAATATTTAATAATGCCTTAAACTCATCCCCACTCATCTCTGGTGGATCGGATTGCAAGTGACATTATATATATATATATATATATATATATATATATATATATATATATATATATATATATATATATATATATATATATATATATATATATATATATATATATATATATATATATATGTGTGTCCTGTTTTGCTTGAATAATTTTTTTTATTAGTTCGTTAGGAAATAAAGCTAATAATATATTTCAATAGTAAACGTTGGTTTTAAAAAAAAATTTAAATAACAGATCCTTTTTCTCTCTCTCTCTCTCTCTCTCTCTCTCTCTCTCTCTATATATATATATATATATATATATATATATATATATATATATATATATATATATATATATATATATATATATATATATATATATATATATATATATATATATATATGTGTGTGTGTGTGTGTGTGTGCTGTCGAGAGTGTGCGTGTGCATGCGTGTACGCGTGTGTGTGTGAGGGCACGCATATAATTAACTGGTTCTTACAACCATAAAATAATAATACCAGAAATTAAAAGACCAAAGTGAGTATTTGAGAAAGGAATTTCGCTCTTGTTTTTTTCCTTCTTTCTCTGCTTTGTCTTGGCGAGAAAAGTTCGGTCTTGACAGACAGACTTCTAAATAAGGAAGGTAGGGAGATGGTTGTCTCTGAGGAAGAAGATAAAGGGGGAGAGGGTGATGAGGTACAGTTATGGTGTTTGATAAAATTCTCGAGTGATGATTTTGCTCACGAGGGAAAAGGTAAATAAAGACTCGATTCGAAGTCCATTGGACTTTACATTCGATACAATCGAGATCTCATGAAACCCTTTTGCATTTCTTCTTCTCTATACTCGTATATACAATCAGTCTTTGTTTCTCTCTCTCTCTCTCTCTCTCTCTCTCTCTCTCTCTCTCTATATATATATATATATATATATATATATATATATATATATATATATATATATATATATATATAATATATATATATATATATATATATATATATATATATATATATATATATATATATATATATATATATATATATATATATATATATATATATTTAAATATTTTCATCGTATTTTCAACAGGTAAACCCAAATTTATAAAGTTTTTCCTAAATTCTGCTCAACGAACTTTAATGAAATAGTTTCTCAATATGTTAAACCATCCGATCTCCTTTGTGTAACTGGCAGAAAAACCTCTCATATGTTTTTACCCTTTTCATGAATGGTTGCTATATATTTTAATAATTATTATAATAAAATAATAAAAAAATAATGTTAACTTTTATGAGTTTGCCTATCAGAGTTCTAGCAACGGCAGGACAAGCCTTGTTTGAAACAAAATTGTTTGAACAACTGAAGGACCAGCTTCAGAATCACGCTGATATCAAAGATATCGATATTCATGCAGTGAGAACAATGCATATGTGAGAAGTCTATAAGATGCACAGTTATTTACTTAATTAAAATGAAAAGAAAGAAATATCATCTGTCATGCAGACTAAGGGAACAAGGATTTACTCAGGAGGAAAAGAGATGGTTTGTGGAGATATTGGAGAAAAGAGTTGAGGTAGGAAGTAGAGATGCGAAAATAATGCTATTGATGGAAGACTTAGAACAAGAATGAGGGAGAGAAGAGAAAAGTGAAAATGATGTTGAGAAAATACCGAGAAGAAAAAGAGATTTAGTAGATTTCGGAAAGAAAAAGGACATGAAAATTGTGAACGGTTTCTGCCAACAAAGATATTCACACAGATTCAAAAAAATACAAATGAAACAACCCATATAACTTTAACAAAAAATCAAATATGCATACCTCCATCTCCTAAGAGGAAGGGTGATTCAGAATGTAAAAATAATACCTAGTGTCTTCATATGATTCGGATTACGATTGGTAGGTTCAGATCCGATTTAAGAATAAGGGTCAAAGGCTACTGACAAGAGTAAAGTTACCAAATGATTGAAGTAAAAGGGATGTGAGAAGGGAAAAAGATTTTTAGTTTGGCAAAGACTCACAGAGGATTCAAGAAAAAAAGTGTTGCATAATAGACAAAAAGGGAAAAGCACCGATATATATATATATATATATATATATATATATATATATATATATATATATATATATATATATATATATATATATATATATATATATATATATATATATATATATATATATATATATATATATATATATATATATATATATATATATATACCTTCGATGGGCAAAGGCCGGAAGCCTACCATTTTCCACCGGAGTTGGAAAAGTCCTATCTTGGTCATTAGAGGCCGACGTGTTCCGACACACGGCAGTTGAAAGTGTGCAAGCCAAAGGAAGTGGGAAAACAGATAAAGGGAGAGTGTTCCAGACGTTACCAGTAGAGTACATGTAAGATTGAGCATAGCTGTAAAGCCTGGGATCAGAGAGTTGGGCAGAGAAAAGATGAGACTGTGTAGAAAGACGTGTCGCATGAGCTCTTCTCAATGCAGGAGATATGCGACGAGACAGTTCAGAAGAGCAGTGTCCACAGTAATAGTGATAGTATAGACTATAGAGAAAGTAACGTAACAATTCCACGGACAGAAAAAAAATTGGAAAGAGTTAGTAAGAGCTGGCAGAGTTGATGAAATGAAAAGCTTTAGACTCCATCTTCTCAAGGAGAGCTGTATGAGTGGAACCACCCCAGGCGTGTGAAGCATACTCCGTGCAGGGGCGAACAACACCCCTATACAGAGCAAACAACTGGGGTGGCGAGAAGGAATTACGAAGACGCCTCAGAACACCCAACCTCTTAGAAGATTGTTTAGAAAGAGAAGTAATGGGATCTTTCCAAGAAAGATCAAGAGGAAAAAGATACCCCGAGAATATTAAGAACAGATGAAAGTTTGAGTTGTGTGTCTTCGAAGAAGATATCATAGATGTGTGGGAAGATTGTGACGAGTGGAGAATTGGAGGAACTGAGTTTTTGAAGCACTGAAAACACTCCTGTTTTCTCTGCTCCAATTAGAAATACGTGAAAGATCAGAGGTTAGTTGCTCCAAGGCTACCATCCTCGATTCTATTACCTGATGTTGGGAGGGACATCTTTTAAATTGAAAGGAGTAATGAAGGGTGGAGTCAGCAGCATATGAGTGGAAAGGGGATGAAGTAACAGAAAGAAGGTCATTAATTAAAAGTAGAAAAAGTGTTGGGGATAGGACAGGATCCTGAGGAACACCACTCTTAATAGATTTAAATGAAGAACGGTGGTCGTCTACAACAGCTACTATAGAACGACCAGAAAGGAAATTATAGAGAAGATCGCAGAGACTTCAAATAGATACCGAAAGAGGAAAGTTTAGAAATTAAAGGTTTGTGCCAGACTCTATATCGAAAACTTTCGATACGTATAGCGCGACAGCAAAAGATCTACTGAAATGCATAAGAGCGGAGGACCAAGTGCTAATAGAGCGTTTCTTACGAAACCCATACTGGCGATCAGAGATAAGATTAGAAGAATTGAGATGTTTCCAAATCTTCCTGTTAAGGATAGATTCGAAAACTTTAGTAAGAACGTAAGTCAAAGAAATAGGACGATAGTTGAAAGGTTGAGAGGGATCCCCCTTCTTCGTCACATCTTGAATGAGCGCACCTTTCCAGCAAGAAGGGAAAACTGAAGTAGAAAGACAGAGACGAAATAGTTTACCAAGTCAGGGTGTAAGCTCGGAAGTACAAGTTTTGGGAACCGTAGGAGGAATATCTTCAGGACCGTACACCTTTTTATTATTAAGCTCAGAGAGAGAACAGAAATGACGTCTTTAGAATAAGTTGGAGGGGGTTGAAGGAAGAGGAATAGCTCCGGAATCGTCTAAGGTTGAATTTAAGGCAAAAGTTTGAGCGAAGAGTTCCGCTTTAGAAGAAGGTAAAGCAGCAGCTGTGCCGTCAAAAGATACTAGAAGAGAGTGTGTGTGTGTGTGTCTTTTATAAATTATTTATCTCCTTTGTTAATATAGAAAAATTTAATAGGAGTGTCTTCTTTGTATACTAAAACATTCCTCAACGCATAAAATGAAGTACATTCGAACTTATGGATATATGAAGAACAAAAAAATCAAGAAGCGAATAAAAAATCCATAAAAACTGGAGCAACAAAGAATCCCTTTAACTTTATCTTTGAAGACAGGTTGACTGAGCAAGATGATCGCTTTGTTTCTGACCGTGAAATAATTATAATTATTTGCTGCATCGCTTTGAGTCCGAGTGCGAGACCAACTACATTGTTATGGGACTTTATGTGTGTGTACGTGTGTGAAAGGAGAGAAAGAGAGATTGAAAATTCTATGGTAAGATTTATTTCCTTTGAGAGTAATCAAAAATAGCAATATTTTTACAGGTGTAATTTAACTACATCTTTGTTTAAAATGATTAACAATTAAATCCTTAAAGTGAAGAATTGTTCTTCGCAAACAGATACAGCGAAAGACATTCATTCACAGATACATAAACAAATAAAAATAAATTAAAATGAGTTGGAGATCTGCGCAGGAAATACATGCTTCAAGAAACCAGTAAATTTCGGAGATTTTAGATATTTACTTCTGCAAAACCGCTGTATTAATTTAGTTATATTAAAAATATATTTATATATATATATATATATATATATATATATATATATATATATATATATAAATATATATATATACTATATATATATATATATATATATATATATATATATATATATATATATATATATATATATATATATATATATATATATATATATATATATATATATATATATATATATATATATATATATATATATATATATATATATATATATATATATATATATATATATATATATATATATATATATATATATATATATATATATATATATATATATATATATATATATATATATATAATTATTCTATATTAATTATATAGTATATATATATATATATATATATATATATATATATATATATATATATATATATATATATATATATATATATATATATATATATATATATATATATATATATATATATATATATATATATATATATATATTTATATATATATATATATATATATATATATATCAAATAAATAAAATATAATAATTTTTTATTTTTTTTGCTACGTCTTTTCTTTTTTTATTTTTTTATGCCTAAGGATTAACAATTAAATATAGTAAATATAATTACTTAATTAACAATATTTAAGTAAGATATTTAAATTGTAATATTTGAAAAGCACAAACTATTTTAAGTTTTTTTTACATACAAAATGACGAAATTGCGATTGATAGAACCAATTCACTGTATTTAAATTTCAAATTTCACATTAAAAAGCAAACGTCTTTATATTTTTATTTTTCAAATAATTTCATGGTACTGCGTTGTTATTTAAAATTTATTATTATATTGTTTAAATATATTTATTTTTACATTTATTTTTAGCGTCTCAACTTTCATCACTTAAAATTTTGAAGAAAAATAAAAGAAATTAAATTCAAAAAATTGTTTTTGGTTATTTTGATGATACGTTTCAACTGTAAAGGTTTTCATTTTATGTGGTTCCTTTTATACTCACTTCTACTGTACAATACTACATATTTATATGGAACAAGTTAACAACAAAAAAACTTTTTTTGGAATAACTTTAATGTTTAAAGGCAGTTCCTCATTTTCCTCTTATTCTCTATTTTCTCAATATTTATTTGAAGTAATCAAACAACCTCACCCGTTCTACCTCTTCTTCTCTTTCTCCCACTCTCATTCCCAAATACAAGAATGACTCTTTTGCTAGATTACGAGCAATGAACGCTAAATGATATTTTGCTTTATAAATTGGTGTATATATTTTGAGAGCCTTTTCAAGAATATTTGAGTAAGTAATAATTTGTTTTTAAATTGTGTTAGTTCTCCTTAATTCCGTGTACTTTGAGAATGTTTATATTACTTTACACCAAAGGTAAATTAATTAAAGGCTATTGGGAGGTGTGTCTTTCAAACTGAAAGGAATAACGAAGTTTTGAATCATTGGCACATGAGTGGACAGAAGAATAAGTAATAGAGAGAAGGTCCTTAATGAAAAGTAGAAAAAAGAGTTGGGAAAGGTGAGAAAGGACAGATATCTGGGGAACATCACTATTAATAGATTTAAAGGAAGAACGGTGGCTGTCTACAACAACCGCTATAGAACGACCCGAAAGGAAATCAGAAAGAAGGTCACAGAGAAAAGGATAGATTCCGAAAGAAGGAAGTTAGGAAATCAAAGCTTTGTGCCAGACTTTATTGAAAGCTTTCGATTCTTCTATCGCTACAGCTAAATATTCACCGAAATGTCGAAAAGATGAGGACCAAGAGTCAGAGAGAACTAAGTTAATTAAAGATCACCAGTAAAGCGCTCTTTAGGAAAGTCATACTGGAAATCAGATTAAAAGAATTGAGATGTTTCCAAATCTTCCTGTTAACGATAAATTCGAAAACTTTGGAAAGAACGGAGGTTAAAGAAATAGGCCGATAGTTAGAGGGTCCTCCTTCTTCGGCACAGGCTGAATGAGCGCACATTTCCAGCAAGAAGGAAACGTAGAAGCAGAAAGACAAAGACGAAATAGTTTACCAAGCAGGGTGCAAGCCCGGAAGCACAAGTTTTGATATCCACAGGAGAGATACCATCGTGACCGTACTTTTTCTTAGTGTTAAGCTAAGAGAGAGCAGAAATAACGTCTTTAGGAGAAATTACAACATTATATATGAATGAGTTGGAAGGGGTTGACAGAGGAGGAATAGATCCCGAATTGTTAAGGGAGAATTAGAGACAAATAAAAAATTAGAGACAAATTAGAGACAAAAGTTGAGTAAAAAGTTCAACTTTAGCAGAAAGCAAAACGACAGTTGTGCTGTCAGAAGATACTAGAGGAGAGAAAGAGGAAGAAATGAAGTTAGAGTTAACATTTTTTACAAATGCAAGAAAGATCGTGAGGAAGAGGAACCAAAAAGATCATTGCATTTTTGACGAAGAAATGAGTTTTTGGTGTTACTAAGATAATAGATTTTGCACGATTCCGGCATGAAATATAAATTGCATATCTTTCTGAAGTTTGAAGACGGAAGTAATCCTTGAAGACAGCATCCCTGCGGTATATAGCACGAGAACAAGTAGGATTAAATCAAGGTTTGTTAGGTTAACTTGAAATGTACATATGGAATGTACGCCTCCCTGTCAGAGAGAATCACCTCAGTAATGAGCTCTGCACACTCTGGAGAATCCCTCCCACTAAAGCATCAATCTTTCCATGGTAAATCAATGAAGTACAATAGCAAGTCAGACCAGTTAGCAACATCGAAGTGTCAGAAATGTCTCCTCGTCGAAGGCGGAGGCCGTTCTTGCAGAAGACTTGAAAATACAGAATCAAATACAGAGAAAAGAAGGTGATCGGATTAAACTCAGAGAAGGAAAGAGTTTAACAGTGTAAGGAGATGGAAAAGATGTAAAGAAAAGATCAAGTATGTTAGGTTCATCACCACGACGATCAGGGATATGAGTAGGGAGTTGCACCAATTCCTTAAGTTTGTTCTCAATTAAAAAAGTGGTAGGTGGGTTCACCAGCCGGATCATGAGAACTATATGAAAGACACTGGCCGTGGTGAACGTTGAAATCACCTAAAATAATGGTTTCAGAGAAAGAAAAAGAACTATGTGCTTTATTTTGGAGTTTAGATATTTTATAATCAGTAGAATTAGGGAATGAATAGACTAAACAAATAAATGTAGCTGTAGAATTGCAACAGAGATTAGGCCATAAAGTAGAGAATTCAGAAGAACCCAAATTAGATACACGAGAACAAACAACATCGTTTCACACATATGCGCAACTTCCGTCTTTGGCTGAAAATTGAATATAAAGACAGTAGGAGGTAACAGAGTAGGGTTTCCTATCAGAGATTTCAAGCACCTGAGTTTCATTTAAGAACAAGAGATGAAGTCTAGAAGTGAGAGGTGGTGTTCGACAAAGTGGAAATTAGACAAGAGACCGCGAATGTTGCAGAAATTAATCAAACAACAGATCGTGCACCAGAACAAGCCGAATGCAAATTCTTGGCGATACCATCTCCATCACCAGAGGCCTCCAACTCCCAAGTGATGATGGGGTGAGGGGTGAATGAAGGGCATTGTTTGGATACTTCCTCCAAGCACCTCAGAGATACCTTTATTTCGCACTATTTTTGATTTCTTTTAAAAGGAATATATTGTTAGCTGTACAAGTAGATGCTTGTAAATTTGTGGGGTATATGTGAAGATGAGGGTAGCGGCGGTAATGGGAACATAGATACTCGAAAATGGATCGAGGGTACATTAGAGACACTCTGAGAAGGTGAAACACGAAAAGGGACGAACCAGAAGGGCAACGGAGAGAAAAAGATCCGTCTAGAACACCTTCATCATCCAATGGTTATGCACAGTGGGGACGCGCTTCGGATGTCGCTACATTCTCTTATCCTTTTATAATTAAATTCTTAATTATAAAAGAACTAAAATTTTAAAATTATTATATTACACAATAAGTTCTATCTTTTTCAACTGTATTTTATATAACAGTACTTTTGGCTATTCGTGTTTAATAAAGATATCCATTAGAAAATTTATTAAATTATGTTCATAACTACAAACATGAAATAAAAATTTTACATTTTTTTCATATATATATATATATATATATATATATATATATATATATATATATATATATATATATATATATATATATATATATATATATATATATATATATATATATATATATATATATATATATATATATATATATATATATATATATATATATATATATATATATATATATATATATATATATATATATATATATATATATATATATATATATATATATATATATATATATATATATATATATATATATATATATATATATATATATATATATATATATATATATATATATATATATATATATAAAAAAAAAAAAAAAAAAAAAAAAAAAAAAAATTTTAAATTCATTTTTTTTTTTTTCATTTATTTAAAAAAAAAAAAAAAAAAAAAACTCAATCTTTCACATTTTTACGTTCACAGGTCTCATGAGAGAACTTGGAATTTAAAAAAATATATAAATAAATTAAAACATTTTATTGGACTGGTGTCAAAACCTAATCAACGTCCGAAGATAATTTTTTACGTAATTATTGGCACAGGCAACGCTGTTTTACATTCGAATTCTAGCTTTTTGATACTTATTACAAAATGCGAGTGTTTTTTTTTTCAATTTAATTATTATTATTATTTTTTTTTTTGCCAACTGTACGAGTAAGATCGTGATGGAATAACTATTCCTAATAGCAAATTTAATTTTTTTAAAAAAGTAAATAAATATAAGCTATCTAATACCTATAAATAAAAACTTATTCAAAAAAAATTTTATTATTGCTATTGAAAAGTCTGTGACCACCAGCATCCTTACTGGAATTTCGTCGTTTTGCTTGAGGAATGATAAAACATCCCATTTTGCACCTTCGAGGATATTTCTGTCCATTTCAGAAGAATTCAGACGGTCATTAATGAGAAATGTGGTCCCACACCATATTTAGAAATTCATTCATTTACGAAGGTGCACTTACCACGTTTTTCCATTTCTTTTTCAACCCATATATATATATATATATATATATATATATATATATATATATATATATATATATATATATATATATATATATATATATATATATATATATATATATATATATATATATATATATATATATATATATATATATATATATATATATATATATATATATATATAATATATAAATATATAATAAATAAATCCGTATTTAAAATTTGAAATTAATATGAATTTAGAGATATATCCCGCCGGATAATAAAAACCAGATATCCAACTTTTGAAAATTGCCGAATATCCGACCCATCTCCAATGTATTTATTACGTTTAATTGTGCAAACCGCAATTACCTTTCCTGCAGTGTTTCTCAACCTTTGAAGCCTCACCAATACCCTGAAAAGCCAAAACAAACTTAATTACCTCTCACAACATGCAGGTATCAAGTTCAAAAATGTAGATTGGGATTTTTATGGTACCGATGATCAATAAATTTTATGACAAGGTGTCAGGTAGGTAGAGATATTTATCATCTGTGTAAATGTAGATATTTATATTTTAATATTCACAATTATTTCATGAAAACAAAATAGTTTCAGTTCAAGTTTTTTTTGTAACTCATGAAAAAAAAAAAAGTTTAAAAAGTAAAAATTTCGTGCTATTTAATCTTGGTTTACATTTTAAAGTAAACAAAGATTATGAGTAGGTTGTTTCATACATCAAGCGGTTTATTTTTTGGCCCATTTCGACCCTCGGTATATGTGACCAAGACAGCTGCCCTATAGTAATTTCATAATTACTTAATTTAATTTTCATTCAAAATATATTGAATGCCAACTTTAAAGAAATTTTAATTCGATTAAAGATCACTTCAGTAATTTGAAACTACAGTATATTTACCGATTTTTTTTTTTTTTTACAAAAAAAGTTCACACCTCACGGGCATTGCCCTATTCGAGGAGAGGAACTTTTCTAGGTAATATATACCTAGGAATTCCAAGTGGGATCGAACCGGCGCCCTCAAGCACGTGAGTCAGTCACTCTACCGTTTGAGCCACGGTAGACGGCAATAGCATGGGATTTTAATTTTGTTTACATAATCAAAACCCAAAAACACAGGAATTGGGTTTTGTTAACCCTGAGAATGGCAATACGAGAGCCGGAACACTTCCAATCGTAAAAGAGAATGAAAATTGTTAAATTAATTTTCAACACATTAAGTTAAGCCAAACAAATTCTGATACATTCTCCAAAGGAATAAATAAAGAAATATTTAT